>JANQAP020000549.1:1607692-1623696 GCA_026874005.2 Erythroxylum coriaceum | reverse complement strand
TTTTGCAATGTTAGTAAATACTAATGATTAATTAATACTACTATTTAACACTTAAAATTATGTTGTGAGTTTTTTTTGAATAATATGTTGTAAACATTCAACACAAATCTCCAATAAAACATATCTTAACTATGATAGATTATAAAAATGTTAGTTTAATAATTTATAAAAATGTCAATCATTTGGTAATGATTGTATACATTCAACGACGTTTTTTAGAATTCTTCAGTGCATGTGCACCATTTGGTGACGATTTCTAAAAATCGTCACTAAATGTTTGACATTTAGTGACAATGATAAAAAATCATCACTGAATGTATTAGCTTTTGTGACCAAACGAAACTTTCGTCACCAAATATTGACCTTTTGGTGATGCTTCATAATATCGTCACCAAATATAGAAGCTTTGGTGACAATTTTTTGGAATCGTTGCTAAATGTTTGACAAGTTATGGTGATGTTTTCTAAAATTGTCACCATAAGATTATTTAGCGACGAATATTTGACATCATCACCTATTGTGCATCATTTAGTGACGATTTTTCTTAATCGTCACTAAATATTCAACATTTGACGACGATTTGCTCTATACGTTGCTAAAGGTTTTCCCTTTTGCGATCTTTTTGTTTCGTCGCTAAATGGTTAGTTTTAGTGATGAATTCTTTTAATTGTCGCAATATGTTATCTTTTGGCAACAAATTTCTTTTTGTCACAAAATAAAACGTCGCGAAAGGTTATGTTTGTTGTAGTGAAGACTAGATATTAATAAAACACAAAAAGACTAATATATGTTTTGTTTTTTCTTATCAAGGAAGTAGTTGATCTTACAAGCTAAAGTATGGGTGTACTTAAACAAACTTGTGGGTGCTTGTTAAAGAACAAATTCACAAATCAGGCCAAATATGAGAAATCCATTTGGAACATTACATGTATATCTATGGAATTTTCATTATGATAATTGTATTAGTGATCCCTTGACTTGAGGTCACAAAAGTTATCTTGTATAGGAATTGCTATGTTTTGATACCAATTATGACCTATTTAATCATAGGTCGGTCAATCAGTAGTCATTGGATGTAACATGACTATATGGAGGTAGTTGTGTGATCAAAATAGGATTCATCACCCTAAAACAATTAGGGAGAATGTTTTGTTGTTCTCGATTAGTATTGATTAGGAAAATCCTTGGCTAAGATAGAATGATGTTTTGTAAATAGTTTACAAATGTCCTTAATTGAATCAATAGCTAATTGCGGAGAATTAATATGATTGGACTGAAAATATAGTAGACATTAATTTCATGCTCTATGTCTAATCGAAATATTATATGATGAAATGATTGAATTATATAGAAAAATCATGCACAAAAAGGTTAGTCAAAACTACTTTGACATTCCTAAATGTTTAGGTGGTCATGTTGCGTTGCTAGACGTCAATCTTGATCTATGATTATAAATTTTTAATTGAAAAATTAAAGATAAATTAAAAAATTTAATTTATATAACTTTAATTATGAATTATAATTATAATTTATAATCATTGCCAACATATTTGGCAACCTAATGGGTCTCACGTAAAGAATGAGTTGAGCAAAGATATTTAATCAAGTTAGACTTTATTGTAAAGTTTGAGAAACTTTATAATTAAATATGAGATATGTAATAAATAAAGATCGATATGAGATATTGAATCATATTTTGGGCATAATTGGTATTTAATTAGAATTATTTGTAATTCTAATTAAAGTTTAATTGAAATTAAAATTTAATTTCTATTAAATTGCTAAAACGTCCGAAACCTATTATAAATAGGCTTAAACTCAATGAAACTAGCACTTCTTGCATAATCCCCTCTGTCAGAGCTATAGAGTTCTCTCAACCTATTTTGTGAAAATATTATTAGAGGCTAGAAATTTGTGCCGATACCGTGGTTAAGATGAATTGATTTTGAAAATGATTTAAGGGATACAACAAGATAAGGATCAAGCTTCAGAATAAGATATGAATTTCGATTCATGTTTTATTATAATTATGTGTTAATTATTTTATAGAATTAAAGAGATCTTGGTTTTCAAGAAACAAAAAATTATGAAAAAATTTTGTAATTATTCTACTATGGCCGAGATCAGATCTTGACCTAGTTTTCCATCAAATAGAATTTATATGGCATTCTTGCGGTTGTTAAAACCATCATACTCAATTGCTTATTCACCTACACCGTTGAAGGTTGGGATGGTGATGTACTTTCATCCTAATTTCCCATAGACAAAATTAATTGATGCTTTCTTGACCCTTGAGGACTCATAGATTGTAGGTCACTACAACATAGTTGACTTTTGACTGCGAAAATAATCATAGCTAAAGGTGTAGAAATTGTTGCCTATAGTTTTTATATACGTTTTTGTTTCGTCGCTCAAAATGTCTCCAAATCTCCGTAGCTGAAAATCTATAATAGTTTTGGGCTACACTTTATTTTCGTAGCCAAAAAATATTAACAACTTTTTGAGAAATACAAAGATGCTTTTCTAAGTCTTTTATCATCAAATATAATACAATGATGCTTATCAATCAAGGTAAAGTTCACTACTTCTTTTTGTAGTTATGATCAATATTTTATATTCACTACTTCTCTTAATGGTTTTGAAACATGGGTATAAAAATAATGTATGGATTGATAATAAATTTGCAAAAATTAAGCTATTGACTTGGTCTATTTCTAAAAAAATTTGATGATACGTGAGTTACCATTGCTAAACCTATCACATTTCATCCTTTGGGGTCTGCAGTAGTGATAGACACGTTGTTTACAATTTGGGGAACTGTCGTAGAAATCGTCAATCAAAGCATCATTAGATTTCCTTGCACTGAAGTATGTTGGCAACAAAACTGTTAATATGATCAATAAAGTTTGAAAAAGAAAGTTTTATAGTTGTTTCCCACGTGATGAACAAGTGGAAGAAGAAGTGTTATGATTCTAATCTAAATGTTGAATTTGTAATTTGTTGATAAGGTGCTAGTACTTTAAGTCTTGGAAATTTATAACTTTAGACAAAGGATTTAGTGTCTACATCTAATTCCTATAACTAGATAGAGTGTAATTACATTTGTTCATTTTTGTTGACTCTTCGTATCAAATTGATTAGTTAATTTGTATAGCATTAGTTACAAAATAACTCTTGAGATAGAATTTTTAACTGGTATTGATAGAATATGTATATTTTTTATAAACTAAAAAGTTTCACTTAATTGCCTTTTTTTAGGAAATAATAATAATGAATTAGACTGTGAAAGGCAAGCAAAGGTTACAAAGCATCTACAGAGAGCTACACGTATTGAAAGCCAAGCATTAGAAGCTTATAAGCCTAAAGACAAAATACTATGGAAATAATAGGCTTATACATTCCACATTATATTGCATTAGTCTGCATTAAGGAGTCTGGACTTATGTAAGCTTATTTATTCTCTGATTTGCATGATGATTTTGTCGTTGAATCATCATATCAAGCCCTTTTTTTCTTTGATATATGCTAAACGTATATAACTAGACTAGGTAAATGTAATCCTGATACAATTTTGGTATTCTTTCATAATTATTTAATTATAAAACTAGTTAGAAAATCTCATGTTCTTTGGCATAAATAAATATTTTTAATACATAAAAATGTGTATATATTATTACGCATCAAAGTTTTAGCATCAATTTCTTGATTATGTTTACAAATATAACCAATAAATCATGTATAATTAATTCGCTTAACATATTTGGCAAATCATCAAATGCAAGGCTTAATCATTTAATAACAAAAACAAGGACATATTAGAATTTACGAGGTAATTATTTTACATGCATAAGTATGGTTATATAGTTGAGTCCATTAATTATATAGTTGGATTTGTTAGTTAATATTAATTAGGGTTAATTACCAAAAAAAGCCCAAACTTTCAAAATTTTTTCAATTATAGCCTGAATTTTTAAAAGTAGCAACAAAGTCTCCAAACTTTCAATTTTTTTCAATTTTAACCTAAACTTTAAAAAGTGGCAATAAAATGCTCAAATTTTCAATTTTCTTTAATTCTAGCCCGACGTTATCTGTTGTTCTCCCTGTACTCTAAGTCATTTGCTTTCTGTTTGCTCTTCTGATATTTTAAACTACTCTCGCATTACAACGTATTGCATCAGTAAGCTCTTCGTTTTTAGTTTGTTCTCCTGATGCTCTTAGTGTGAGGGTGTTGGGACTGCGTAATCTGAAAATTGAAAAGTGAGGGCGTCGAGAAAACAAACTGAAAACGAAGGAAAAAACTAAAATCAAAGTGTAAGGTCGTCAAGGTTTCGTAATCTAATTTATGTTATTTTTAAACAATGATGTTATTTTAATTATGTGATTGCATCGTTTCATTGATCTTCATTTGTTATGTTAATTTTGGCTGACGTGTATTAATGGTTAAAATTTCTGAAACACGTGGCAAGTCATGTCAACAAACTAATCGAAAGCACTAACGTCAGTCTAGAATTTAAAAAAATTGAAAGTTTGAGCATTTTAGTGCTATTTTTTAAAATTCGGGCTAGAATTGAAAAAAATGAAAGTTTTGACATTTTAATGCTACTTTTTAAAGTTTGGGTTATAATTGAAAATTTGACAAAAGTTTAGGCTTTTTTTGATAATTAACCCTATTAATTATGATAACTATGTAAGCTACTATATTAACAATAATTAAATTTTCTCCTATTATAAAATAATTTGATAGCATAATAATATAATATATTTTGCCATCATAAGATTGGATACTAAAATTTTTAAGCTAAACACAAATAAAAGCTTAACGTTAAAAATCGAAAATGCTATATGAATAATGTTACAAACAGTTAGACTAATAACTATTTTTCTTTAAAATTTATTTTGTAGAATAAGAAAGTTATATGATACATTTTTAGTGTTCTTTCATAATTATTTAATTATCAAACTAGTTAAAAAATTCTGTGTAGTTTAGGCCATTAACAAATCTTTTTTAATACATTAAAAATGTGTATATATTATCATTCGTCAAAGTTTTAAGTACAATTTGCAAACCTTAAATCATGTATAACGAATTCTCTGTACATATTTGACAAATCATCAAATGCAACACTTATTCATTTAATAACAACATTAAGGAGAAAGCACATTCTGGAATTAGCGAGTTAATTATTTTACGTGTATAAGTATAGTTATATTGTTGATTCCGTTAATTGTGCAGTTGGAATTACTAGGTAATTATTTTACGTATATAATTATAGTTATATTGTTGATTCCGTTAATTATGTAGTTGGAATTATTAAATAATATTAATTACGATAACTGTCTAAGGCACTAAAATAATAATTATTAAACTTTCTCCTATTATGAAATAATTTATGAGTATACTAATAGAATATATTTTGTCATTAAAAGATTGGGTACCTAAAATTTTAAGCTGAACACAAATAAAATATTATCGCTAAAAAGTGAAAATGATATATGAATAATTTTACAAATAGCTAGACTAATAATTCTTTTTCTTTTAAAACCTATTTTTTGGAATAAGAAAGTGTTATAGCCCTATAATATGAAAATAAAATTAATCAAATTTTAAAAAAAGAAATGGAATTAATTAATATAAAGGAATGTTATATAATCATAAAACAAGAGAAAGGACCCTCATCTATCTCACCGTTGAAAGCAAAGGACTAAAAATACAAAAGACAAGATGAAAGAAAATGCAGCAAAGTTATACTAAAGGTGCAGTGAAACCCGTATACTGGGACTACAAGTCAAATGAAGGTTCTTCAGCACAATGAGTTCCTAGACTTCAGAGATGATCATGGATATCAAAGCTTCCTTAGAGGAAACTGTATTGACAAACTGTCTCAAGTTGTGTTCTCTCCAAAGCATATAGATACAAGTGCCCAGTACAAGGATACGAATCTGAAGATCCAATGACGAACAGACGTTTTGTGAAAGCAAAGTTAGTCATTAAAAGTAATAATATTAGTCACTATTCTTAATAGTGTCAAAGTTTTGAAGTCATCACCTTCCATAACAGATACCTCCGTTACTAATAAAATAGTGACTAATTTAAAAAATGGTCACAATTATGTGACACTTTTGTGATAAAAGTACCGATACTAAAAATTATGGAACATATGACAAAACTATATGATCACAGAAACTTTACATATTTATGACAAGTTTATCGTAAAAAATAATATAAAGTAGTGACGAATTAAGTCATAACAATACTTCATTTTATTGTGACAAAAGTACCGACATTAAAACATATGGAATGTGTGACAACACTATATGGTCACAGTAACTTTACATATTTATGACAAATTTGTTGATACAAATAATATAAAGTAGTGACGAATAAAATCGTAACAACACTTCATTTTATTGTGACAATATTATCGCCACTAAAATAATTGAAAATAGTGACAAAATATTTGCCACGTGTTTTTTTTATCAGTGTCTATTACTTCTTAGTCACTAATATTTTAAGGAAAAAGTGCCAACATCATTTTGTCACAAGAATGAAAATTTGTTCTTACAAAAAATATTGTCACTAATTTGTTTATTATCTTCACAAATAAAACTATAAATTCAATAATAGAATTGCATTATTAGTAAAAGAAATTTACATCAGTGATCATATTGTCTAATAGATTTCGTCACAAGTATGAAAGTTAATGTTACAATAATGTTGCACTAAATAAAGATTATATGTTACAATAAATTTATCATTAATGTGTTCGTGTTTGTCACATCCTTTAGGCAATCTTCCTTCACATCCTCTCCAGCTGTAGGCCTTTTGCAGGGATCTCTGAACAAAGTGACTGCATATCCAAAAATCTAGAGAAGGACTAATGACAAAGGGAAAGCATACAGGAACTTGTACAAAAGAGGAGACAAAATAATACAAGACTAAACCCACTGCAAACAGTACTGACCGTAATAAGGTTGATTGCATCATTATTTGCAGATAGCATTAGGACATAAAGGATTACACCAGCAAATTGCAACAGAATAACATTCAAAGTCGTCTTACATCTTATTCATTCAAAATATATAAACTGTAAATACAAAAGCACCTAGAATTCTTAAAATGGCATGCATTTGTTTACGATTTTACCGTTTTGCCAAGGAAAAAAAAACTTTACAAAATTACAACTATTAAAAACAAAAACATTAAGAAATACTCCTCAATTTTCCAAATTAACCAAACATTAATAACCAAAGATATTTAAACATGCTTCTAGTTATATGACATGGAAACAAACAGTCTAGCCTGTGGAAATTGGTAGTTTATAACTCTTGCAAGATCAAGTCCATCAACCCAAGAATCCTCAGTTGGAGTGCCTATTACACTGCATATTTTGTAGATCTCATTATCCTCACTACAAAATTAACCATGATAGCTAATGAACAAAAGGTAAACTAAATATGCAGCAAAATCACATAAACGATAAAGACCTACACCTGGTATGATGGCCTTGCTCTGGGCAATTATTTGCATGTCAATTATGCCCTACCGTATCAATTATGCCCTACCATGAGTGACTAATTTAATTATCATACCATCAACAAGATCAAGAATAAATTTACATTAAAAAATAAATGATATCCTTAAAAGGATTGTATTATGACTAAAAGCACCTGCAAATCTGCAAGACTAATCATACGCTTGCAACATAATTTTCAGAGGATTTTCCAGAGAAGACAAGCTATATAAACAATATACAATTGACGTAGAAAGTTAACAAACTGCATTTTAGATTAACATATGGAGCATCTGGCATGGTGTCGTCATAAGAAGAATGTTACCCAAAAGAAACATATCCTTTTCCAACTTTAACTTCAAGTGCATCCATTCAAACGAAGTCACGATAGGGCAATGCAGAAGTTCAGTGAACAATTACCACGGAAACAAGGAGGCCGAGAATGGAGACAATGTTTTCCTGAGAAATAAACACTAAAGCGGACTCAACTATACTATAAAGATGACGGTGATGATAAAGATAACGAAGAGACTAAATACAAATTTCCAAGAAAGTGTACGATTACGTAGTGATTAGGCTTTGAAAATAGGAAAGAAATAAGGAGACATTGTATCATGTACATAAAGGGAGGTCTTCAAGCTCTAGTCATAAACCTATCCTGTTAATGACATATAGGACCCTAACGATTAAACTTTCATCAGAGGACTTATGTCAAACAGATGGTAAGCTCATTACACCACTAGCACTTTTACTCGAACATAATTCAGTTTTTTCAAGAAGTGGCGTAAACATCAAGGCCCAAATGGCCGATTGAACACTACAAACTTCACTAAAAGTAGAACTAACTGGTCTAACTTGTGACTGGAGCTTCTAGAGCAGGAGATGACAGTGACTCTGACGTAGTAGTGTCATCGGGGGCATCGATCGATGAAACGATCGAACATTCGGTTGGTAGTTTAGGCAGTGGAGGATACATAATAGGTATCCGCCTAATGTCCCAAGGCTGAGTCTTTTTTGACCTAGTCTTCATGTGATGTTTCATTGCCTTCTTTTGTGGCCTAGAAGAGCCCTTTATCAATAACCCAAATCACCTTGAAAAGTTCCCATTGAAGTTAGTTTCGCCAGAGTTAAGGATGGTTTAGGAAACACCACAATTGGAGAGCCACATGTGGTAGAGGTTGACATCGCTGTTCTCGTCTTCTCTTCTCTACTTCTAACAAATAAAAGCTAAAGAGGAGATGATGCTCGTTGTATTACACTATAAGAGCTATTCAAGACCTTTAAATTTGGATTGAACTTTTTGGCATATTGTTACAGAAGTAACCTTCATTAGATTGGGCCAATGGGCTTGAAGTGGCTTTTCGCTTGCCATACTTGAAGAACAAGCATATCGCTTGACCAGTCAGAGGTATAACGTTTAACCACTCATATTATTGGCCATCAAGAATATTTAAACCTATTAATTTATCTTTCCACCCACTTAAGACGTTAACTCTATGAAAGACATAAAAATAATTTTGCAGGAATTACAAATACTAAATAATACATAATATTTTAGTTTATTTTATCAATTATATTTGTGAATGTCTTGAAAATTATTAGTCTAAGTGTTTATGAGTTTTAAGTTTGAGAGATATTCTTCTTATAATTATTGTATTTTCTTTTTACTAAATTTTATGCTTTCTCCTTTCAATGTAGACATAGGCTTAAAGTCAAACTACATAAATTTTGCATTCAAGTTTTTCTTCCTGTTTATCTTATTATTTTAATTATCTTGATTTACAGTAAATTGATATTAAAGCTAGAAATAGTTAGTTTATAATAGTAACTAAATTCGAGATTAAAAATTTTGATCATAATTCTAACTTTAGCTTATGGAAAATCAAGATCTATGATATCCTAGTTTATTACGAATATCATAAGACTTTATTATAGAATAAAAATACATCAACATCTATGAATGCAAAGCAAGAAGACAATTTAAATGAGATAGTCGAATCAAGTTTGAAAGAGATCATCAAACTTATACGATGTTTCTAAGTTGTTTGGCACTTAGGGCTCGATGGTTGTCTGCTCGTAGTTGATTATGGCTCCATAACGTTGCCATATTAGCTATATATATATTGATACGTCAACATTTTGATTGAAACCTTGAGTTTAGACTGCGTTGATTATGGCTTCGTAACGTTGCCATATGTTAACACTGGTAATTATTATTATGAAAAATATAATTATAATTATGATTATACTTACAATAAAGAAACCACATTCACAATGTAATGCAACTGAAACCCAAACATAATATGACGAATTTAAAATCATGCCTAATTGAAAGATGATCAGGGCTTGACTTAATAGTCCAATTTTGATATAATCAAATTTTGAATTAAATCAATATATTTTAGTCACCGAGTAATTCAAATTAACTTTTGTTTGAGTAAATCAAATAATGAGAAATTGAAATTGCAAAAATTCACAATTTAAAGACTGCAAACACACTTCAAAATGTCACAAAAATAAGAAAATAATTTTGGTTTAGAGAATCAAATTATAAAGGTTAGGTCATTCTCTCCACACCATGTAATCCCTCACTTTGGTAATGTAATCACAACAAATAGAGCATATTAGTTACCAACATATGTTTTGTCACAATTATAATTAATTCCTGCCAAAATTGTTTTGGTGCCAAATTTCATAGCCTTATAGTGACAAAACTTAGTGATAAAATAAAATTTAACACTACTAATATATTAATAGTGATAATTTAATTGAAAGAAACTAAATTGCCACAATTACCATTGTATTAGTGACAAAAATATAAATCATCACAGATAATCCAAATAATAGTGCCAATCAACTGTCTTTTCACTAAAAAAACTCGTATTTGTGATGACAAAAATAGTAGTCACAAATCAATTATCACTCAATTATGAATAGTAGTGATCATAGTTATAGTTAGGTTATTGTGACAATATGAAGTAGACACTAATTAATAGAATATTTATTGACAAAAATTTTTTGTCACAACAAATAAAATATTGTGTGACGATAAAATGTTTCGTCATAACAAGAAAATAATATTAGTAACCAAACTATGTTTTGTCACAATAAATATAAAATATTATTTACCAACATATGTTTTTAACAATTACAATTAACTCCCGCCAAAATTATTTTGGCGCCAAATTTCATAGGCTTTTAGTGACAAAACTTAGTGATAAAATAAAATTTAACACTATTAATATATTAATAGTGACAATTTAATTGTGAAAGAAACTAAATTGCCACAATTACTATTGTATTAGTGACAAATATATAAATCATCACAGATAATTTAAACAATAGTGTTAATCAATTATCTTGTCACTAAAAAAACTCGTATTTGTGATGACAAAAATAATTAGCCACAAAACAATTATCACTAAATTGCGAATAATAGTGACCATAGTTATAGTTCGGTTATTATGACAATATGAAGTAGACACTAATTAATTGAATATTTATTGACAAAATTTTTTGTCACAACAAATAAAATATTGTGATGATAAAACATTTCGTCACAACAAGAAAATAATATTAGTGACCAAACTATGTTTTGTCACAACAAATAGAAAATATTAGTTACCAATTTATGTTTTGTAACAATTACAATTAATTCCTGCCAAAATAACCAAAATTATTTTGACGCCAAATTTCATAGGCTTTTAGTGACAAAACTTAGTGATAAAATAAAATTTAACATTATTAATATATTAATACTGACAATTTAATTATGAAAGAAACTAAATTGTCACAATTACTATTGTATTAGTCACAAAATATAAATCATCACAGATAATCCAAACAATAGTGTCAATCAATTGTCTTGTCACTAAATAAACTCGTATTTGTGATGACAAAAATAGTTAGTCATAAAACAATTGTCACTAAATTACAAATAGTAGTGACCATACTTATAGTTCGGTTATTGTGACAATATGAAGTAGACACTAATTAATTGAATATTTATTGACAAAATTTTTTGTCAGAGCAAGTAAAATATTGTGTGATGATAAATTGTTTCGTCACAACAAGAAAACAATATTAGCAACCAAACTATGTTTTGTCATAACAAATAGAAAATATTAATTACCAATTTATTTTTTGTCACAATTACAATTAATTCCTACCAAAATAACCAAAATTATTTTGGTGCCAAATTTCATAGCCTTTTAGTGACATAACTTAGTGATAAAATAAATTTTAACACTATTAATATATTAATAGTGACAATTTAATTATGAAAGAAATTAAATTGCTACAATTACCATTGTATTAGTGACAAAAATATAAATCATCACAGATAATCCAAACAATATTGTTAATCAATTGTCTTGTCACTAAAAAAACTCGTATTTGTGATGACAAAATTAGTTAGTCGCAAAACAATTGTCACTAAATTACAAATAGTAATGACCATATTTATAGTTCGGTTATTGTGACAATATGAAGTAGACACTAATTAATTGCATATTTATTGAGAAAATTTTTTTTCACAACAAGAAAAATATTATGTGATGATAAACTATTTTGTCACAATGAGCAAACAATATTAGTGACTAAACTATGTTTTGTCACAACAAATAGAAAATATTAGTTACTAACATATGCCTTGTCATAAGTACAATTAATTCCCGCCAAAATTATTTTGGCGCCAAATTTCATAGGCTTTTAGTGACAAAACTTAGTGATAAAGTAAATTTTTACGCTATTAATATATTAATAGTGACAATTTAATTGTGAAAGAAACTAAATTACCATAATTACCATTGTATTAGTGACAAAAATATAAATCATCATAGATAATTCAAACAATAGTGTTAATCAATTGTCTTGTCACTAAAAAAACTCGTATTTGTGATGATAAAAATAGTTAGTCACAACACAAGTATCACTTAATTACGAATAGTAGTGGCCATAGTTATAGTTCGGTTATTGTGACAATATGAAGTAGACAATAATTAATTGCATATTTATTGACAAAGTTTTTTGTCACAACAAGTAAAATATTGTGTGATGATAAACTGTTTCGTCTCAACGAGAAAACAATATTAGTAACTAAACTATGTTTTGTCACAACAAATAGAAAATATTAGTTATCAACATATGCTTTGTCATAACTACAATTAATTCCCGCCAAAATTATGTTGGCGTCAAATTTCACAGGCTTTTAGTGACAAAACTTAGTGATAAAATAAATTTTAATGCTATTAAAATTTAATTAATAGTGACAATTTAATTATGAAAGAAACTAAATTGCCACAATTACCATTGTATTAGTCACAAAAATATTAATCATCATAGATAATCCAAACAATAATGTTAATCAATTGTCTTGTCACTAAAAAAGCTCATATTTGTGATGATAAAAATAGTTAGTTACAAAAAAATTATCACTAAATTACGAATAGTAGTGACCATAGTTATAGTTCGGTTATTGTGACAATATGAAGTAGACACTAATTAATTGCATATTTATTGAGAAAATTTTTTGTCACAACAAGTAAAATATTGTGTGATGATAAACCGTTTCATCACAATGAGAAAACAATATTAATGATTAAATTATGTTTTGTCACTATTATAATTAATTCCTGCCAAAATTATTTGGGTGCCAAATTTTATAGACTTTTAGGGACAAAACTTAGTGATAAAATAAATTTTAACAATATTAATATATTAATAGTGACGATTTAAGTGTGAAAGAAACTAAATTGCTACAATTACCATTGTATTAGTGACAAAAATATAAATCATCACAGATAATCCAAACAGTACTGTCCATTAATTGTCTTGTCACAAAAAAACTCGTCTTTGCGACGAAATAGTAGTTAGTCACAAAAATATTGTCACTAAATGTCTTAACTCTTGTAGTGTTCCTGGGAGGAAACTGTATTGACTAACAGTCTCAGGTTGCATTCCCTCCAAAGCATGTAGATAAAAGTGCCCAGTATAAGGATACAAATCTGAAGATCCAACGTCGAACAGGCGTTCTGAGTGGAGATTCTATGTATAATGCGTATGAGAGAGACACCCAAATCAAGAAGTTTTAGCAGTAACGTAATCCCAAATGGAGCTGTTAAAGGGGCATTCGAATAGAAGATGGTTTCATGATTCATCATGCATTGAGCACATCAAACAAGATTTATCCACGTGCAAGTAAGGCAGCCGATTAATGGTGGATAGCTTATTCTGTATGGCCAACCAGAAGATTAAGGTTCTTGGAGTTAAAACCTTACTCCATACCATCTTAAACCAGGGAACTTTACCACCATGTTTGCATAACAAATTAACCATGTTTTTTTGGTAAGATTCTGTAGTGTCCCTCCAAAAAAAATGTGGGGAGAGTGTGTATCAGGGCAATATCTAAGTTGGAGGTGATGCAAACTGCGTGGAAAATTCCAAGAATTTCCTTTAATGAATGAGCAGAGCCTCATATGCCGAGAGTATAAAGAGGAGATACGCAAGTGCTGAGGAGAGTCGATCAGTGGACCTCGGCCTAACCAATCATCATACTAGAGGGAGACCAATCTTCCATTACCTATCTGACAAGAGACCTCCTATTGAACTGCATCCTGTAGTTTCAGAAGTTGAGTGAGGAATGGGAGTGAGAAGCTTGCGGCTTTATGTGCTATATACAATGTCTTTTAAGGAAGTAAGAATGCAACCATTTGATCCAAAGAGTGTTTTTGTCTTCCAAAATCCACCAAAACCTCTTGATAATCAAAGCATGATTAGCGGCTTTGCTAGATAAAATGTTAGAGACCACCTTTCGGATAACAAGGTTCAGACCAACTAACTTTTTACTACTCCAGGGTCACCATTCGGGTGACTCCATAAGAAAGTTTTGAGAATCTGTTCAATCGATTTGATGATTCCTTGAGATAAGAAGATATGGGAACTCCAATAATCATGCAATGAGTTGAGGACGGATTTAAAAAGCTATAGCCTTCTTGCATAGGATAGGGATTTGTTCACCCAAGACTGGACTCGCTTCTTAATCTTTTCAAGGAGAGGACAACATTCGAAATTATTTAGCCTCTTAGTGGACATAGCGAGACAAAGATGAAGTAATGAAGGAGACTTAAGTTACATTCCCGTAGCTGCAGATATAAGAGATTCCAAAGAGGAAGCACTCTTTGATAGGACAAAATGACTTGTGCAAGTTGATTTGCAGACCCAAAAGTTGCTTTAAGGTGTCAAGAGCTTTCATAAAGGCGTGGATACAATCCAAATATGCCCTGCAAAAGAGAAGAAGATCATCTGCGAAACAAAGATTAGATAGGCCAATTTTTTTACATTTTGTGTGATGTTTGAATATGGGGTTACCGAGGGCCCCATGCTTGATTAAAGCATTAAGAACTTTCATACAAAGGATAAAGAGATAGGGGGACAGGGGATCCCCCTTCATTCCACGTGCTGCTTTAAAGAAGGAGGAAGGAGTGCCATTTATTAAAATAGAAAAAGAGGCAGTTGTGAGACATTTCATAATCCAGTTGATAAACTGAGTGGGAAAACAATAAGCAGAAAGCATTGTCCTTGAGAATTGCCAGTTGATGCTATCGAAAGCCTTGTGAAAATCAAATTTCAATGTGCAATTGGGAGGGTTGTTGGTGGTAGAATATCGCTTTAACAATTCTTGTACAGGGAGAACATTATCACCGATATGTCTTTTACGTAAGAAAGCACTTTGGTTTTCATTTATCAGAGGAGCAATCACCTTTTTCAACCTTGTGGTCAGAATTTTAGAGATTATTTTGCAGAGAAAGTTGATACAAGAAATAGGGCGGAAGTCCCCAAAAGTGGAAGGATTAGAGCCTTTAGGAACCAAGCACAAGAAAGTTTTATTAATCTCCTTGAGAAGGATACCATTGGAGAAGAATTCGTGGATAACATTTTTGACAAAGCTACCAACGATAGTCTAGGATTGCTGGAAAAAATACCCATTAAAGCCATCTGGCTCGGGGGCTTTCCTGCCATTCATACCAAAAACAACCATCTTAATCGCAGCGCCGTCCACTGGTTTCATTAGAAGATCAAAATCAATAGGAGAGATTTGTTGCACATTAAGCTGACGCAGAACAGAGAGTGAAACAGTTGATGAACGCCCAGTGCCAAGAAGAGCGGAGAAAAATATGACTGCTTGCTTTCGAATATCCGGGGGATGCTAGAGTAATACACCATCTTGAGAGGTAATAGAGAAGATCTTGTTATTGTGAATTTTTCTGGCTAAGATTGAATTGAAAAAAAAAACTTGGAGCAGCTGTCTCCATCTTGTAACCAGTGGATACGGGCTCTCTGTTCAAGAAGTCAGGAGTGATTGCTCACTGCATGCAAGAAATTTAATAGAGCAATATTCTCTTTATCAATCAATAGTTGATCATCAAGTTGTGACGCAAGCATAGACTGCAACTAGACTAATTCGACTCTGGTGGAGATGATGGCATTGGTAGT
>JANQAP020000549.1:1588598-1607592 GCA_026874005.2 Erythroxylum coriaceum | reverse complement strand
AAAAAAGCGAGATGATGAAACCAAATACATTTTTTTTCAATTTTTTATTACAAATCTCAATTAAATAAGCTTTTTCAATAGTTATTGTAAATCTCAATTAAACTGATAATATTATATTAATGTGTTTATCGCTTCCATCAAAATCTAATAGTTAACTTATTGTCACAGTAAATTAGATTAAAACCATCTTAATTGAATCAAAGCTTCTCAAGAATATTCCTCAACCAGATTGCTCAATAATCTTATATTTTTAATGATATAAACTTAACTTAAGTAGCTAAAAGAAAGACGATAGATTGCTTTTTTGATGATCATGAAATACTTATAACCATATCATAAAGATATTGTCAAATGTGCTTTTCCTATCATCTTGATCTCCCATATAATTGATATTTGTAAATATAAGAAAATATGAATTTTCTTCTTTCTTATACGATATTCCATAATTTTTTATCCTTTACAAATATTGTAAAATTCATTTTGTAGCTACAAAATGCATCTCTTTCAGACATTACATAAATTTATTAATAAGATTCACAACAAGTATAATGTTTATACTTATTATAGTTAAGTACATCAAACTTCCCACAATTTTCTTGTAAAGAGTTCTATTGACTCTTTTACCTTTAGAATCTTTAATTATCTTCATACTTAAGGATTAAAAAAAAACACTCTGAGCCACTTTGAAGAAGATAGGCTTACTGACCTGACATAAGGCTTGAATTTTTTGAAAAAAATTAAGCCTGAGGCACATCCTAAGGAATGCCATCCCTATCTCTATTCGTACATGTTTCTATTGGTGAGCTTATAGGGTCATATTTTTTCATTTGAATGTTTTCAAGATTTTTTATAGATACCTCTTCTCTTACATTAAGATAACACTTATATATCAAATAACTTTTATGCTAAGGAAATAATGCATTAGACTAATATTAAACATCTCAAACTCAGACATCACAAAATTTTTAAATTTCTCAATCGTCATCTCATCACTGCTAATATAAATCAAATCATTCGTATATAAGCAAATTATAAGCATATTTTCATCACCTTAAAATTAAAGAAAAATTGTATATTCAAAAGGATGCTTTATAAATCCTTCTTTTAATAAATTTGTTTCAGTATAACTATACCAATTCATTTAGGCTTATTTTAGTCTATATAAAGTCTTCTTTAATGCAATTGTTTTTGTTTAGCTTTAATATAACTAGGTTATTGATCAACAAATACATATTCCTCCAAAGTTCTATACAAGAAGGCTGATTTGATGTCTAATTTGAAATATACCATGAATTATATATTTCGAACATAATTGCAAATCTAATTAGGCTACGTAATTAGTGTGAATAATTTCTCATAATCAACATTGAATTCTTATTTATTGTGTTTTGCTACTAAGCACACTTTGAGTATGTCAAACCATTTCGTTTTAATTTTGTCTTGTAAACCCATATCATTCAAATGCTCTTCTCTCCTTTAGGAAGTTCAGTTAACTCCTAAGTTCAGACTATTCGGCTGGGTTTCTCTGTCAACCAAGTGTTCATTTTTGAAGTATAAACTAAGTAAGAGCCATCTTCTCATTTAACTATGTTCTATTTCCCAACATAAGAACTACTCTCTTACTAGAACTGTTATTGTAGTGTATGTTTTAGATACTAGTGTGTTTGCCTTTATTAATTACAAGTTTTGATCTTTTTGAGTTGAAGCTTACAAAAATGTCACTATACTTTCCTAGTGCTTTTTAGGGTAAATTAGGTGGTTTTATTGTTATAACAATGTAATGGTTGTGGGATTTTATTCTTAAACATACTTTTTTTGTTAAGAAAACATCAGAACTCTTGAGAGAATGGAAAACATTTCACTTTCAACATCTTTAATTTGATGATGGTGAGAACGTGTTTGTTGATGATAAGTTAAGGTTACCCCTAAACAAATTATATGGAGAAATAGGTGGAGTTAATTTTTTATTTTTACAAATACTTTAAAACATTGAAGGTGGAATTGTTTATGATTGAGTTTTCTAATTGTGAAATCATATGGTGGGATTGGTCGACTTCAACTTGGAGGGGAAATGGTCAGAGATCTATAAAAACTTAGGAGAAATGAAGGATCTAATGATGAAAAGATTTATACCTAGCCATCAATCTAGGGACTTGATGAAGATCAAGCATCCCAAAGCATATGCTATAATACAATGCTTTCTTCTTATGTTCTATAAGATTAATATGGACATTATCATAACAATTATTATATCTAACTATAAAATCACTTTTTTAAATAGTAGTTTTACATAAATGAGTAATGTTGATAGATCTTAGATGTATAGATGATTAACACCTGATGGTTTCATTAATCCTGAGTTTGTTGAGGGAGTTCAAGCTTCTATTGACGATACATGTTCTCAGCTTACATATATGGATGGTCCACAGATCAATTGTCCATGTAAAAAGTGCAAACATGTTCATTTTCTTCCTATTGATGAAGTGAACCTCCATTTGTTAAGAGAAGGGTTTGCCCCAAAATATTTTGAGTAGACATGACATGGGGAGCCATTAATTTGTAGCACCTCAAAGGGTAATGAAGTAAACTCGTCAATAAATATGGATGAGTTTGAAAGAGGGACTGGTTTTATAACAAATAGTGTGGGTACAACTGAAAATCATTTCACTCAAATGGTTGATGTTGCATTCAGTTATACCTTTCAGGCAAATATAGAAAATCTTAAAGAAGAACCAAACCCAAATGTAAAAAAATTTTTTGAATTACTAAAATCAACTGACTAAGAATTATGGCCAAATTGTAAGACTATGATTTAATTATCTTCAATTGCTCGAAAATTGAACATAAAATTTGAAGGGCATATTTCTTATCAAAGTTTGGATAAAATTCTTCCTTGGTATAATGAATCATTGTCTCCTAATTATACAATGGTTGATAATTTTTACAATATGAAGAAACTTATTAGGGGTCTTGGTTTGGCAGATGAAAAAATTTAGGTTTAAACCTAGAAAGCGTACTATGAAACATAAATTAGTACCTTAGAAGCGATGTATTATTTCCCGCTAACCCCAAGAATTTAAAGACTATTGGATCTCACATGAGATGGCATAAGAAACATGAACAGAAAGATGGAATAATGAGCCATCCATCGGATGCACTCACACGGAAACATTTCAATAACATTCATTCTGAGTTTGGAGCCGAAAGTCGAAATGTTAGGTTGGGATTATTGATAGATGGATTCCAACATTTTGGTCAATTTGGTGAACAATATTCATCATGGCCAATCATAATTAATCCTTATAATTTGACTCCATAGATGTGTATGAATGAGGCATATATGTTCTTGACGGTGATTGTGCCAGGGCCTATGAATCTAAAGCATAAAATTGATGTATTCTTATAACCATTGGTATCTGAATTGCATCATCATTGGGAATTTGATGTGCAGACATATGATGTATATCTTAAACAAAATTTTTTATTGAAAACAGCATTTATGTGAACTATTAGTGATTTCCCTACATATGCTATATTGTCTAGATATAGCACAATAGGAAAATTCACTTTTTCTTATTGTGGCAATGATTCTGATGTGTTTTATCTTCCTAATGGGGCCAAAACATCTTGGTTTGACAACCCATATGAAATTTCTTCCTCCAAATCATCCACTTAGTCACAATAAACAAAAGTTCATTAAGAATAGGATGGAAAAAACACCTCCTCCCCCTCACAAATCTAGTGAAGAGATAATGTTAGAGATTGATAAATTAGGATTGCTGAAAGTTACAGAACTTGAAGTGGAAAAAGTTAATAGAAGCATTAGTAAAAACTTTGGTTGGAGAAAATGAAGTATCTTTTAGGATTTACCGTATTGGAAAACTAATTTGATACGGCATAATCTAGATGTGATGCATATTGAAAAAATATTTTTGACAATTTGTTCAACACCATAATGAACAATGAAGGAAGGACAAAAGACAATGCAAAATCACGAGCTGGTTTAAAACTTTTTTGTAGAAGGTACAAGTTAGATAAAGATCTTCACATAGGTAAATATCCAAAAACATGTTACAATTTAGATAAAAATAAAAGAAAATTTTGTGTGAATGGTTAAAAAGTCTAAATTTTTTCGATGGTTATGTTTTGAACTTAGCAAGTTATATGGACATGAGGAAGTACAAATTATTTGGAATGAAAAGTCATGATTGTCATGCGTTTATCTAAAGGCTAATTCCAATTGCATTTTGGGAGTTGGTACCAAATAAGGTTTGGAAAGCTATAACAGAATTAAGTTTGTTTTTCAAAAGCTTAACATCATCTGAAATAAATTTGGCTGAAATGTAAAAACTAGAAAGGAAAATTCCAGTTATCTTGTGCAAATTAGAAGGGATTTTTCCTCCAAGCTTCTTTGTCTATATGGAGCATTTACCCGTACATTTAGCACATAAGGTTAAACTTGCTGGTCCAGGTTAATATCGATGGATTTACCGGTCTGAGAGGAAATTATAGTTAATATTTTAATAAAACTTATAGCATGTTTTAATCACATAATTGTAATAACCCTATTTTTAATGTAGGTATTTGCTTCACTTGAAGAAAATTGTTAAAAACAAGGTTAGAGTTGAAGGTTCGATATGTAATGCTTATTTAATAGAGGAAGAAACAACATTTTGTTCACATTATTTTGAGCTGCATGTTCATATAAGAGAAAGAAAAGTTCCTCATAATGACGATAAAGGACAAATGACTGATGTTGATGGTAACTTATCCATTTTCACATATCCTGGACGAATATATGGACATTTAACAAGAAGAATGTTAATAGAAGAATAAATAAAGGCTGCCCATTTTTGCATTTTATTGAATTGCCAAGAGGTACAACCTTTCGTGCGGTAAGTTTAAGTTATATTTGAAATTGATTATTTGGTTTTTCAAGTTTAATGGTGTTCACCACTAAAATACAAAATAATGCTTTTAGATTATATGAGATATTGGATCTTATTTGGGCATAATTCATATTTAATTAGAATTATTTGTAATTCTAATTAAAGTTTAATTAAAATTTTAATTAAATTTTAATTAAATTACTAAAAAGTTCAAAACCTATTATAAATAGGCTTAAGCTCTATAAAGCTAGCACTTCTCGCTTAACCCTTTTTGTAAGAGTTATAGAGTTCTCTCAACCCATTTTGTAGATACTGTTAGAGGTCAGACATTTGTGTGGCTATGGTGGTTGAGACGAATTAGTTTCAGAAATAGTTTGAGGGATACGACAAGATAAGGATCAAACTCTAGAATAAGATACAAATTTCAATTCATGCTTTATTATAATTATATGTTAATCATTTTATAAAATTAAAGAGATCTTAGTTTTCAGGAAATCAAAAATTATGAAATGGTTTTGTAATTGCTCTACTATGGTCGGCATCAGATCCTGGCCTGATTTCCCAATAAAATATACTCTATATGTATTCTTATAGTTATTAAAACCATCATACTCAATTGCTTATTCACCTACATCGCTGAAGGTTAGGATGTTGATGAATTTTCATCCTAATTTCCTATAGACAACACTAATTGATGCTTTCTTGACCTTTGAGGACTCATAGATTGTAGGTCACTTCAACAAAGTTAACCTTTGGCTACAAAAAAATTGTAGCTAAAGGTGTAAAAAATGTCACCTATAGTTTTTAGTTACATTTTTTTTGTTGCCCAAAACATCTCCAAATACTTGTAGCTAAAAACTATAAGCAATGTTTTAAAAAATCATTGCTAAAAGTTTTAGGTTACTAACCGGCCCGTCGTAACGTTAGTCAAAATAAATTAGACTATTATTATAGCAGTGGTGAGTCTAGGTCGATCTCACAGGAAGTGTTCGGTTAGCCTATGAAATGAAATTAATTGATGTTTAGGAAAAATTGGGGGGTTTGGATTTTGGAATAAGAAAATAAAATGAAACTAACTAATAAAACAAGTTAAAGAAAAGATACGAAAAATGGTAAAATTAGGGAATTAGGTAGGGATCTGATTCTTTGATTTAATCTCAGCCTACACCCTAATTAAGCATATTTCATTGATTTGTTGTTCTCAAACCTCTCCTAGAAACTATTAATCATAGGTTAATAATTAACCCGAGTTTTCCCTTAGGTTTTGTTTAATCAAGATACAATTGTTGATTAAACCTAACCACCGAATAACCTAGGATACGATCTCTAGATTTAATTAGGCAGTAGCATTAAGAATTAGGAAAATCAATTAATCAAGGCAATAACCACATACGATGCGTCATTTAACTTAGATCATATCATCCCTAATGATTACGAATCATTAGTTACTACACATGAATTTCAACATAACAATTACAGATTATATTGAAATTCTAGCAATGGGTATGCAATCAAACGATTCAATGAATGCATTAAAATCATCCTTTCACAATCTCAATGGGTTCATACACAAATAACTGAACAATAACAAAAATCGATTATCAATACATAAAACCCAAATTAATTAACATAGGATAACATAATCAATTTCTAATGAGAGAAAGAAACAACAAAAACAATAAAAAAATACTTAACCCAGGTCGTCGGCGTTGATGTCACCTCTAAATTGGCGTCGATGTCACCTCCGAACCGGCGTCGAGACATTTAGCCTTCCATAGATCTCCCAAGAAAGTACTTTAACCCCATAAAAATCATTCCCAACTAAAAACCCTAACTACTCTCTCTACCTAATTACTATTCATCGATGGGACCATTAAGATTTAAGGTCTGGCCATATTTCATGCTCCACTCTCTTCTATTTTCTATAACGCCAGCCTTCTATCTACTACTGTCCCCTACTCTCTACTGTAGCTGTTTTGTTTATTGATGGGATGAATTAGTTTTGTCTATTCACTGTTCACGCTTATGTTCTCTGCGTTTCTCTTTAAAATGCATACGTACGTTGCGTTAAACGTAGAAGGCATATGCTTGCATTTAACATTGAACGTAGCATATGCGTTGTGTTTAACGCAACACAAACGCAGCTCCCAAATGCTAGCATTTCACGCTAGTTTCTCTACTTTAATGTCGTCATTTCCTGCTGGATTTTCCTTCATGGGCTGTCGTTTTATGCTTCAAGGAAGGCTACATTTTGCTTCACCTTTTCCTTGTTAAACATTTGTGCTCCAATTTGCTTTAGAATTTTGTCTTTTTGATCTCAAATATATATCAACATATCCAACCTAGCAGTCAACACAAATTAAGTATTTTATCTTAAAAATAAGATTGAAATCACATAGAAATACATAAGATAATATAAGATAATTCAATCCTATCAAATACCCTCACACTTGAATTATTGCTTGTCCTCAAGCAAAACATCCAAATTAAGCTCAAAGATCCAAAACATTTACTCAATTTTCATATTTTCCAAGACTATATAATCACAACCAAAGATGAATACTTTCAAAAATCATAGCAAGAATTCAACATTCAATGCTTCTACTCATGATCAATCAACAAGCATCATCTTCGAAAACTGAGCAATCTAATGGTAGACTCGGAAAATGTGTTTAACTAAAATATATCAACAGGTACACTCAACACCATTCATGATCATGACAATCCACAACTTTGCATATCATTTCATTTCTCCACCACTAAAATTCACAAGCAAAATCATAAATCAAAAGACTTTTTAAGGTTGTAATGTGGGCAAAGGTAAGGTGAGATGTATTTAGGTCAAGTAGCATGAAAGTCATCAAAGATAGTGAAACTAAATTAACACTCAATCAAAACCTAGGTACCGTCAGCTATGAAGAATGCAATATTTATATTTCACAACCTATTCAACTCTCACACACCAACCATATGAAGCATATACCAATCCGAAGGAATCACTCATACAATTTATGCCAACAATACATTGAAACCATAAGAGTGAACCTTCTAAACCAACATCTACCTCATATCCGATATACTCAAATAAAGCATTCATCACAACTTTAGGAGAATGCATTAATCATAAACAACTTTTCAACACATATGCACATGCTCTTAGATACATTTATTTAAACAATTTTTTTCTTTTTTTAAAAATTTTTTCCTACTTTCTTTCTTTTTCATTTTCTTTTCTTTTCCCTTTTCTTTCTTTTTTCTTTTTTTCTTTTTTTAACATCAAAACAAACGACATTAAATTGGGAATTTCAATGTTAAGACCTAAAATAACATCCCAATCATTATAGTCAATCCATACATATGTACACCGCCACACTTACACTCTTACACTTTTGTACATCCACAAACTCACCAATCACAAATGCTTCACTAGCTTTATGGCTTGGGTAGGATATTTGGTTAAGTTTAAAGCACGTAATGTGGTTGATACAAAAAGAAAGGTATAGGGGTTTATTAAGGGAAAAATTATGTCAATAGGATAGGTTATTTGGCTAATGTAGTTTATGAAAATTAAAGAATGCCTAACCATATCCATGTTAATGTATGTGATAAAAATGTGGTCTCAAATAGAAATTCAACGCAAAGTTAGGGTGTACATGTCATAAAGGTCACATATTATTAAAAGACCATGAGAGTGATATGAATGTGTCAGTCTAATAAGGCTCAAAATCTCATCGGCTTTGTCTAACATTAGTACTACTCTTCTAAAGATAATGCACATTAACCAATCACAAGAGTAAAAGTACATGCCAAAGTTGCCATGAAATTCTCTAGTTGATTCACACTCTAATCATGATTATATAATCCTAGAAGCAATAGAAAACAAGCAAATGTTTCTTTGTTTGTTTTATTCTTTCTCTCATTTTGATTGAAAACTTAAAAACAAGCAAAAAAAATCAACAAAGAACACACAACATATAAAAATAAATGCAAAAATGTAAAGAAAGGAAATTTACTTCCCTTGGGTTGCCTCCCAAGAAGCACCTTTGTTTAAGGTCACTGGCTCGACTCCTTCTCCCCCTCACGTGACAAAATTGTGATCTTCAGGTGGCACATGCGGTTCTTCAATGTGAGGTTCTTTAGGATAGGGTCTTGGTTGATAATCATTCCCACTTAGCTCCTTCCCTATCCCCAGACTTTCAATCTCGACTGAGTCCATGCACTTGGGAAATATTTCAAACATCTCCTCACCTTTTTCTTCCTCGTTTAGTTCCTTCAATATGCCATGTAAAGGTGAAAAGTTAGTTTCAAAAATAATTATGGACTTAGTACTTACCTCTGAGCTAAATGACATGTCCTTTTCGGCTTCGAGCTCCTCTTTAACTTCTTCGACACTAGCAACTCCTTGAAGGTTGACCTCAAAATTTTCAAGCTCCTCGTCACTTTGTAAAGTTTCTGCACAAACATCTATCGGGTATACCTCAGGTTGATACGACTGTTCCTCTTCGCTTTGTGGCTCCAGATGATTGATATTTCCCCATCGAGGCAATGCATCTTACTGGAATTACAGAGCATCCTCTGAGATTTGCTGTACAGTTTGCTGAAACAGCTGTTGCATATTCTGTTGGAACTGTTGCATATCCTGTCGAATTTGAAGATTGTTAGTAGCCATAATATTAAGGATTTCTTCTAGAGACATACTTGAGTCGTGTTAGCTCTTCGAATCTTGGGCATTAGACCATCTAGTTTTTAGAAATTACCCCCCATCCAGCTGGAATTGTACACTATTCTGTTGCAATTGCAAAGTATTAGCGTTTATAATATTACTCAACTCTTCCAGAGATGGACTGGAGTCGTGATAGGAAGCTTCTGGTCTGTATGAGACTTGTTGTGCTTCCTGCAAATTATCATGAAAGTAATTCTGATGATTATCCCATCCATAACAAAAGTTAGGTTGATTAGTCCAAACATTGTTACAGGATTGACAATATGAATTAAAGAAAAAAATTACTTCCTTCCATGATTATGTTTTTAATTTAAAAAACACAAACACGAAAGACAATAAAGAAAGGATCACGAAATAACTGAAAAGAAATCAATTACGAACAAACATAAATAAAACACCAATTAAAATCACAAACAAAAAACTAAACACCACACTCTCCGGCAACAGTGCCAAAATTGACCGACGCGTCGTAACACTAGTCAAAATAAAATAACTAGACTACTACTTTAATAGTGGTGAGTCTAGGTCAACCTCACAGGGAGTGTTCGATTAGCCTATGAAATGAAATTAATTGATGTTTAAGAAAAATGGGGTGGGGGTGCAATTTTGGAATAAGAAAATAAAATGAAACTAACTAATAAAAAATTAAAGAAAAGATACAAAAAATGGTAAAATTGGGGAATTAGGTAGGGATCTGATTATTTGGTTCAATCTCAGCCTACACCCTAATTAAGCATATTTCATTGATTTGTTGTTCTCAAATATCTCCTAAAAACTATTAATCGTCGGTTAATAATTAACCCGAGTTTTCCCTTAGGTTTTGTTTAATCAAGATACGATCGTTGATTAAATCTAACTACGTTACCGAATAACCTAGGATACGATCTCTAGATTTAATTAGGCAATAGCATTAAGAATTAGGAAAACCAATCAATCAAGGCAACAATCACATACAATGCGTCATTTAACCTAGGTCACGTCATCCTTAATGATTACGAATCATTAGTCGCTCCACATGAATTTCAACATACAATTACAGATTATATCGAAATTCTAGCAATGGGCATGCAATCAAACGATTCAATAAATGCATTAAAATCATCCTTTCACAATCCTAGTGAGTTCATACAGAAATAACTGAACAATAACGAAAATCTGATTATCCATACACAAAACCCAAATCAATTAACATAGGATAACACAATCAATTTCTAACGAGAGAAAGAAACAATAAAAATAATAAAAAAATACTTAACCCAGGTTGTCTACGTCAATGTCACCTCCGAACTGGCATCGGGACATTTAGCCTTCCATGGATCTCCCAAGAGAAGTACTTTAACCCCATAAAAATCATTCCCAACTGAAAACCCTAACTACTCTCTCTTCTTAGTTACTATTCATCGATGGGACCATTAAGATTTAAGGTCTGGCCATGTTTCACGCTCCACTCTCTTCTTTTTTCTATAACGTCAGCCTTCTATCTACTGTCGTCCCCCTACTCTCCACGGTAGCTATTCTGTTTATTGAAGGGACAAATTAGTTTTGTCTGTTCACTATTCACGCTTACGTTCTCTACGTTTCTCTTTAAAACTCATACGTGCATTGCATTAAACACAGAACGTATAAGCTTGCGTTCATTGCAAAACGCAACATATGCATTGCGTTGAATGCATATATGTTGCATTTAACACAACACAAACGCAGCTCCCAAATTCTAGCATTTCACGCTAGCTTTAAAGCATACGCTTGACGCGGTTAGTGTTAAACGCTAGCTTCTTTGCTTTGACATCGTCGCTTCCTGCTGGATTTTCCTTCATAGGCTATCGTTTTGTGCTTCAAGGAAGGCTGCATTTTGCTTCATCTTTTCCTTGTTAAACATTTGTGCTCCAATTTGCTTTAGAATCTTGTCTTTTTAGTCTCAAATATATGTCAACATATCCAACCTAATAGTCAACATAAATTGAACACAAATTAAGCATTTTATCTTTAAAATAGGATTGAAATCATATGGAAATATATAAGAAAATATAAGATAATTCAATCCTATCAGTTACACTTTATTTTTGTAGACAAAAAATATTATCAACGTTTTGAGGAATACAAAGATGTTTATCTAAGTCTTTTCTCACTAAATCTAATACAAAGACACTATCAATCAAGTTAAAGTTCACTAATTCTCTTTGTGGTTGTGATCAATATTTTATATTCACTACTTCTCTTAATGGTTTTGAACATATATATAAAAAAAATGTATGCATTGATAATAAATTTGCAAAACTTAAGCTATTGACTTGGTCTATGTCTAAAAAAATTCCGTGATACGTGAGTTATAATTACTAAACCTATCACATAAGCTTTTCATCCTTTGGGATCTGCAGTAATGATAGATACACATTGTTTACAATTTTGGGGTACTATTGTAGAAATCATCAATCAAAGCATCATTAGATTTCCTTGAACTAAAGTAGGGTGGCAACAAAATCGTTAATATGATCAATAAAGTTTGAAAAAGAAAGTTTTATAGTTTTCCCATATAATGAACAAGTGGACTAAGGAGTGTTTATGATTCTAATATAAATGTTCAATTTTGTAATTTGTTGATAAGGTGCTTGTACTTTTTATGAAGGATAAGTTTTAAGTCTTGGAAATTTATAAGTTTAGACAAAGGTTTTTCAAGTATTTCAATAATTATACCACAGTAATCTATCAATTCCCCCCGTATGCAAACCCCGCTATTATAAGAATATTTTAAACAACAACACAAAATCAATACCTCTTTTGCATTTACACAAAACCCAAGCGCATCATAATCGTATTATTAAAGCAACACATATGGTAGACATTAGTTGGATGACTTACCTAGATGGACGGATAACTACAGATTACAGAGAAGTAGGATGAGTGACACTCTTCAACACAAAATACGGTCTACGAAAAAGAATATTTTGTATTTAAAATAATACATTTGTTCAATAGTTTTGTTATATTTTAATAAATTAAAGCAAGCAAATCAAAAAAATTAGGTAATATGAGTTTTGATATATAATGCACTACAAAGAAAATCTATAATTCAAACTAAAACACAAACATACGATGTTAATTAGTTAACTCGTGGGAATGCACCACTGTTTAAAAAGGACTACAATCGGCATAAAAATCTGCTTCATCTTCAAAAGCATGCAAGATAAAACAAAGACATCGTGAACATCAATTTAAGAATTTTGAAGTTCAAATCCATTAGGCTCTGTTTTGCTCAAATTCGGTGTGTTACGAAGTAGTTATGTCAGAAATGGATTTTAACCTCAAAATCTTTGGTGAATGTTGCCAGTTGATTGAGCAAGACTAAGACTTTTTAGATATAGTTAGTATGTATTGTATTAAGATACTTATTGCCATCGAACTATGCGAGCGGTTTATAATCTATTATTTATATAAATTTGCTTAATTAGTATAAATGAAGCCAATTTGTAACATTAGGTAATCTTAGGGACAAGAAGACCCACATAAATAATTATTGAAAATCATAGTAATTAGTACCATAATACTGATATAATTTTCTTTTATGACCAATACTGAATCATTTTCCGTTAATAAGAAAACAATCGTATTATTTTCATACCACTTATCCTCATAAAAATAATATAGTCTTGCAATTACGTAGAACTTATTTTCTTGTATTATTCGTACGTTTAAATGAAAGCTAACTCCACAATGCTATTTATGAAGTTGAACGAGCTCCAATAGGATCCTCTTAAACACATCTGCCACCTTCCATTCTATCATGTACAGATACACCGGAATAGCTTTAAAGCAGAAAATACAACAAAAGATTCAGTAGTAGTACCTGAAGAAGATGCGACGAGGACAGCAAGGACGCACGGTGCCACGAGAGACGAAGGAGGGAGCTTCGGTAGCGACAGAGATGAGGATGTTGGGACGACGAGGACGTGCAGTGGGAAGACAAGGATGGTGGGACTTTGGTAAGCACAGAAAGGAAGGCGAGGACGGTGATGATAGAAGAGAGGAAAAAATTAGCCAAATGCAATATAGGAGGGGGAAGGGGTGCTTCAGTAGTTTTAGGTTAAATGAAAACGACGTCGTTTGGTGTAAAAAGGAGACAAAAAAAAAGGCAGCACCAAAAATCATGCAAATTAAGCATCAACATCAAACCTAAACAAAAAATACATTGGCATAAAGCAACAAGAATGTAGTTGAACCTGATGAAGAACGGAGGCGAGGAAGGCACGGTACGAACTCGAGGAGGGTCGACTGGAGAGCCCCTCCTTCGAGCAAAAAAATTCTATTATCTTCTTTAAATGTTTCATTTTGTACCTAAACCAAACCGATATTCGATTCTTTATTACTATTACCAACAAAAATCAAGTGAAGTAAGGCACCCCCAAACACGCAATTAAAGAACAAAAGTGTGGTAAACAAACAACTGACGTTTCGAGTACAGAAGCGGCATTTCTCTTATAGTGCAAAAACTCAGAGTAAATCCATACGATGACTAGAGGTATGATTCTGAGACCAAAAGACACCTGCAACAACTCACAAGGGAGCATGGCTAAAAGGAAGCAGATCGAATAGGGATAGGGGTAATTCTAGTTTAGACAACAGTATTAACTAACAAATTATGATTTTTATTAACAAAAAAGTAGTAAACAAAACAAATATTAGAACTATAATAGAAATAAGAAGAAGATGATTCTAGAACTGGATCGTTGGGAAATCTGTCCCTTGGCATTTATGAGCATTTATCTTATTAGTTAAAGGTCATTGGATGAAATGTCTTTTGAGAAAGGGTGACCTACCAGTCTCAACTATAGTGGAGGTTTAGGTCAATGTCAATTTCCTATAGCCTCACTCTTTCTTCCTTTCATTAAGTATTATACACTAAGCGCGAACAGAGATGATCGTCATTGTGCCTACGATTCCTAATCTAATGGTTCCAATTTATTCCCATCATCGAACGGCCCCAATATTTCACTCTACTTTCTCGATCCCTCTGGAATCTCCTGAGCTACATCCATCATCCATGTCCATATAGCTTCCTCTTTAAAATTCAGACCAATCAATGATGCTTCTCTGATATACCAATATATGTGTGATGCATCCATCATCTATATCCCATATAATCCTCTTCCGCTGGATCTCTAACCCTACGTCTTCGATCTCTAATCGCTTCACTTGTTTCCTGCGCTTGTGGTAGGCTCTCATGATCTCTCCCTAGCTGACGATTCCAACTCGGTGACTCGGTGAGTCAGTTCTCTCGAATATCCCTTTCTTGTCTAGATTGGGCATGTTTGAGATCTGGTGCTTTTTGTTCTATTAAGATTTGTTTAGAAGAAGGATATGAATTGTAGATCCCTAATATGGATTTGTTACTAGTATTTCTGTTTAATTAATTATAGATTTCAAAGGTTAAAGATGGAGCCAAATATTCTTTTCCTTGTTTGCATCTCAAGTTGTTGCCTAGTAGCATTTCCTCTTACAAGGTACTTTTTGTTCTTCAAGTTTTGTGCTTGCTCAATACATTGTCATGTGCTCATCTTTGTTTTAGCTCAGTTGCTTGTATGATTTTTTGATTTCTGGTTTCAATTTTTGTGCCATTACTGTTTGCTAGTTTTTGCTATTATTTGTTAATATCTAAAATATTGACATTGTTTTTATCTTTAGGAGCGTAATCTGCAAGATTTTTAGACCAAATATTGTTTTTTGGTTCAGCTTTGTAATTGAAGAAGCTTTGGTTTATGTTGTCTAATTTGAAAAGGAAAAGTTTTAAAAGATACAAAGATATCGTCTTATACATGCAAGTTGTTAATACGTGAAGGGATCTTCAAATAAGTTCATTGATGCCAACATTCAACTTACGCTAGCACTTGTCAGAAAGCTCCAAGAGAAAGGGAAAAAAGAACATGCATTATAAGAGGCTTTCTTTCCTTCATTTTTTCATTTATTTTCACTTCAAAATAAGATATGTAACCTAACAATTTGAATTTCAGGTGTTGCCTGATAAGCTAGAAAAGCGGAGAGCTTCTCAACTTTTCAAAGCTGCTTTTGACTCGGTAACTTAATAATTCAGACTCAATTCTTTCTTGATTCCAATCCATTATTGCATTGGCAGCTATTGACTGTTTTGAGTTTCTACGTATGGTGGAAGATAATTAATTTTAAGCCTAGAGTTTCATCATGGGTTGACAGAGTGATGAGGTTCAGATGTTTGTTCCTAAATGAGGAAGGGGAAGAGCAGTTTCAAAATTAGCAGTTACCATTATGTTAATTAAATTTTGTATTGCCCTTAATTTGGGAAATTAGGGGCACGATATAAATTAAAGCATCAGATCTTCCCTATGACTTATTCAGACTTCTTTTGTGTTATGATCTTGGTATAGATCGAAAACCAACTTTTCATCTTGCAAATATGCGTAAAATAAGTTGCTAATGGAGTATGCAAGATTTCCTATGGATTTTTCTTTTTATTTTTACTTACATATGGATGGTATAACCATAGGTTCTCTTGATGATTTCCCCAAAGGTGCGTTTACATCATTTTTTAAGTCTATAAGGAACACCTTAGATTTTGATTTTGAAGATGGTAGTGAAGGTTAGTTTTTCAACCTAACCCTTCTTTCTAACCTTGAGCTTGACACATTACAGTATGCTATTTCTAAAGTCATCTATATTAATTAATTTCCTTGTTCTCTTTGGTTTAGCAATCACTACTTTCTTTTGCAGTGCTGACTTCAAACCAAAGATTTGCATTATCACTTCCTTTCTCAATTCATACTTGTATTATACATTTGAACCAAAGAATACTCAAAGCTCTCCTTTCCCACTTTACTTAAAGCTTTTTACATTATTTTTAACTCAAACCTGAAATAACTTTTTATTTTTAACAAGGTTAGAATGTACCAGTAGCACCTTATGTTGTTAATTACAATAAAGCATTGTTTCACCAATGCCCTAGTATGCAACTATTCTTTGTAATAAGTACTAAACTCCTACTTGTCTTGCTTATTTTCTTTTTCATTTATTTTTGGGATTAGATTTTATCTGCTATTTTGAGACCTTAACAAATAATTGTTTCAATTGGTGCCATCAAAATAGAGTAAATATCAAAAGAATTAACGTTGATCAATATTTGATAGCAATTCAAGGGATATTGATTTAATAACATTCTTTTGTAGATTATTACTTTTAAGGGGATGTTAGATATTATGACTTAATACATATACTAATCGAAACATTGCATTCTTGACATATTGGACTCATCCTCCAAAATTATCAATTACCTTATCTAAATTCTTAAACTTATTATTTGATCATATGAAGTAGATGTGATCTGCATTTTTAAAGAAAAACTGATATTATATTCAAAAAAGTCATTATCATAATATGTTTTTGGTTTGACAAACTTTTGTCCAAAGCACACCAAACTGCTCCCTTGATTGTCGAAGAAATATTTTATATCTGGTTTAGTGGAATTGTGGAATTTCATATTTTTATGGTTTATAATTCCATTCCTCGTTAATATATATGGATTCTAACCTTCATTGTTGAGTATCTTACAAATTGTCATGTGTTGACATTTTATAAGACCTTGGCAAGTTATGCTTAAACAAACAGATGGCTCATATAATTTTGTAGTAGAGAATGCAACTCAATTCACACTTGTAAGGTAAAGATCTTTTCTTACTTCATGCTTTTCTAATTAATACAGATAACCTCTTGTCATTATAACCGACTAATTGGTATGCCCTAGACAAAAGAAAAACTGTTAGGAGTCCTAGGATTGTAAAAGGAAAAGGGGAGCTTATTGGAATTTGTACGCAAAGGCTACAAGGAAACCTTCATATCTAAGTAGTTTCACATTATTATTCCATCGTCATCCTCTGTACCTTGGTGGCATCTTAAACTTGAAGACGTTTGCACATTGGTAATTTGTTAACGTTCTTGTTTTGTACTCAGTATGTTTAAGTGCTTTTTTTATCAACAATTTAATTATAACAGAAGGGAATATTAAAACAACCTCATTATTGAGTAACATTTTTTACAGCTAAGATTGTTATATGTTATTTTCTAGTCACATCATACTCCCACTTATCTCATTTCTATAGATCCTTAAAGTAAATAAATTTCCTTGTTAACACTTTTGAAATATTTACCTTTTAAACTAGTTATATAATCCAGCCATTTGCTTAAGCTAAATATGCTCTTTGCTCTTCTTCTTTCCTTTTTGGTCAAGACACTTCGGTGTGTATTTGATGAAGGTAACATTTGTAGTATTTGCTATTCTAAAGCACTACAGGAGTTAAGGCTTAAGATGCGAAGTTGTACTCTTTTGCATTACAGTTTGATAACTAATTTTCACTTTTCTTTGATGCCCAAGAAGGTCCTGGATCTTACAATTTGTTGGCAATTTGTCTTCCTAATAGTGACTGAAGAAACTTTTTATGTGTTTCAGAATTTATAAACCTTATATCATCAGAGTCCAATGAAGTTTGCAGCAGAGAGGATAAACGCACAATTGCCCCTACACATGTGTTGAAGGCTCTGGAAGTAGTTGATCTCCTACAAGTTGAGATCATAATGACCATATTCAAGACTTCATAGTGGTGAGACTTTTGTTAAATTAGTTTTTTGTCCTCATGTTTTGAGACTCTTATCACCTAAATGTCAAATATTAATTTAGCGTGCACAACAAAGTTATTGTTGTAAAATTTAATGACTTATGAATCTTTTTCATGAAATAGGAAGTTTTGTATTTCCATTTTCATCTTATTTTCAATCCACTAAGGAGCTCAATCAATTCTTTTGACTAGTATATATTAAGCGGAAATGGGATGGCTATTGTCTTGAATGTTGAAAAATGTTAAATAAAGCCTTGGATCCCATCAAACATCATGTCAATCATTTTTAAGCTGAAAAATTGCTTTATGCAACATTTATCCCAAATTGAGTCATTTTCCAAATGATGTGAATAGCTTAAGCTTAGTCTACCAATAATATGGCTGAAGTGCAATGGGTTATTGAACCATTATCAAATGTCTTAACACTTATAAGTAATTAGGTTGTATTCCATGTACAATATCAATTAATTCCATGAAAGTTGTCAAATGAATGTAAACTTCAGCTTCACTTGCATGGAAAAAAACTTAGTTCTATTACTGATTATTTGTTTTTAGAAAACATTTTCTAGTGATATGAACAATTACGTCCAATTTTGGCTTCCTACACACACTAACAGCAACAGATTTCTTTTACAAATGACTGTTGTTGATGCTTATGTTGGCGGGAGAAGGATTAATCCACTTGAAAACAAGTTACAGTTGTCTCCTTTATTGTAACATCCCGTTTCCAGATAACGGGTTGAATTATA
>JANQAP020000549.1:1565826-1579012 GCA_026874005.2 Erythroxylum coriaceum | reverse complement strand
CTATGGATTGCTAAGTTGTTTAATATTTACTTTTGAATTGTTTTTGTTGAACTTTTATGTTTTTGAGTTAATAGAGATCTACTTTGTGGTGTTTATTATTTTATATTTGATATGAATTAAGAGATTAGGTTGAATTATATGTGTTGTGTTGCACAACAAGAGTTGGTATTATAATAGACCTATAAATATTAAATTAATAGGAAATTAAAGAGATATTTTAATTGTTTATTAGTTACCCTTATAATTGCTTCTAATCCAATTAGATAATTAGGAGGAGTTTTAAGAGATTGAGAGGTTGCAATTCAATTATTATCTATTTTAATTGGAATTACTTTTTTAGATCTTGAGAGAGGGTAATTATAACTATTAGATATCTAGGTTTGAGTATTATTACATTAAGAAGGTGAAGTGAAAACAAAACAAGGATAAAAGTAATTTCTAGGTTGTAATTGTTGATTAATTAACATATTCATTATTGCTTATTAATTATTCAATTACTTAATTTTCTTTAGTTTAGATTATCTTCTAGTTACATTATCATATTGTTTACTTTAAACAAAGTGTTACAAGAGTTGTTAAGTGTCTAAAATAATCCTCGTCGGAACGATATTGTTTATCCTATAAGGATACCTATATACTTACAATATAGATAAATTTAAAAATCACATCAACAAGTTTTTGGCGTTGTAGATATACCTTTCTAGGTGAGGGTCCTATTTTACCCATCATAATTTTAAACAAGCTAGATAAGGAACATGAAAAGAGAGTGGTGCACGAGAGTGTAGTTTTAGGGCATAAAATATCATATAAGGGTATAAAAGTGGCTAAAACCAAAATGGAGGTCATTGAAAAGCTTTCACTACCCTTTGATTGAAAAAAAAAAGATGGAATGGCCAAGATAGTGACCTTAAAATTATCATATTATTGTTTAAATAGGTTTTCATAATTTCTTTTATGGTTGTTGCATAATTTTTATGGTTTTTAAGTTAGTTTGATTGATAGATGTTCATAGTATGAAGTGTGTAAAAATATTGCAGAATGTTTCCAGGGAGGGTCACATGCATGATCATGCTAATTGAAGCACCAAACCTTCTATCACGATCGTGCATGTGAGCAGGTCTAATGCCTAAGCACCTCTGTCATAATCATGCACTTTTTAACAAACATGACAAATAAGTCCTCTACGTACTTGCAAGGCATGACTTAAACCCTAAACCTATCCAACTTATTTGTTTCTTTCTTCTTTCCCTCACTTCTTCTCTCACTGGTAGGCACCCTAACTCGTTTTCACTCAATTCTCAAGCAAATTTCACTCTTTCTTCTACTTTTCTTACATTTTTACATAGTTTACCTTTAGATTTAGTAACTGTTTCACTATAAATCAATTTTTTATTTTACCTATAGACCTAGAGAAAGGAGAACGTCCAGAAGAGCCCTTGGAAGAAGTGAGCTTAGCTAGTTGCTTAGTGATTGTTTCACTATAAATCAATTTTTTTAGTTTACTTTTAGATCTAGTAATTGTTTCACTAGAAATAGATTTTTCCTGGGTATTGGAGAGTAGATATTTTCTACGCTTTTCTTGTGTTTTCTATTTTCTTGGTGTTTATTTCGCAGATATTCAAATAGAAGATGACACTAAGAATGAAACAGCTCACATGAAGGTCCAACCTTAAGGGAAAAATGAAGGTTACTGATACTGAAGCACATAATTTGGCTATAGATTTTGGAGCCCCATTCCTAATTTTCTCACAAGAAGAAGGTAAGGAATTCAAAAACTTTGCTCTAAAATAGTTGTTGCACCTTGATATTTTGATTTCCAAATTTTGGAAGAACTAAGCCTTAAAGATAAAATGGAATCTTTTAGCACAAGAATCAATTAGGAAAAGTTCATTCATTGTGATTAAGTTGTTTATAAAGAACTTAACCTAGAGTTCTATACCACTCTAAGTTATGAGCCAAATAAGTTAGATAATTTTTTGTTCAGAATAAAGGGGAACTATGAAACTTATATCATAACATTATGGAGGATTTTTTAGCTTCCCTAAAACCAAAATTTTTGACTCACTTAATGATTTTCATGCAAGCATTTGTTGGAAGAAATTAACTATATCAGAAGTGTTTGAACCATACTATGCACCAGATAATTTAATTAGGATTTTAGAACACTTATTACTGTATAATTTTATGTTTCATACTATTTTTGAAAAGAGTAAAAAAATAAATGTTCTAAAAAGATTTGTTTTTACTTTAGTGTACGCATAATAAAGTTAATTCATGCAATTTTATACATGTCTTCCATATAATACTTACTTCAATCATTAAAAAGAGTACAAATTTAGGTATGAGATTCTTGGTAACTACATTGGCTCAATATTATGATATTGTTATTAATGGACTAACCTCTATTGCTTCTAAGTTTTTCAATAACACGCACTTAAGGAGGACAATGATCATAGAGTCCTATGGTATGGAACTCTGTGAGTTGATCTCTAGCTTTGCTATTAAGCATAGGAGAGTATAGGTGACATCAAGTACAACCCTTTAATAGTAGCATCATTAGATTGAGTGAAGAATTTGAAGAAGAAGATTGAGTCAAGAAGAAGAAGATTGAGTCAAGAAGAAGAAGAAGAAGGTAGGGAAAAAAGTGCTTAGCAAAATAAAAGAAAATAACAAGAAGCTAGAGGGAAGAATGAACATCATGGAAGCATAATTGAAGCAGGTAGTGTGACAATAACACTACCAAATAAAGAAATTGTTCAAGTATTTTAAGGTACAAGGCTTCTAAATTCCTTCTCCAAAACTGTCACCACTACAATCCCCATAATGTTTTTACTTTTTTATTTCTTGTTATTTTTTATTGTTACATTACTTATTTATGTTTATTTTTAGTTGTGTGGTTTCCATATTGAGGACAATTTATTGTTCAAGTGTGTGGATGTATATGTATTTACGCTACATTTGTGTGAGACTTTGCATTTGAATTGTGTTGGTTTTTTATTATGTTTGTGTTGTGTAAATTACTTTTTTGGCATGATATTGCATTGTGTATTTTTGTAAATGTGTCAATGGCATGGAATTAAAAGCAATTCGCTTAACTATGAGCATGATCATTTAAATTATGAAAAAGCATTAGTTTGTAAAGTTTGTATTTTGAGTGTTTTTTAGATGAATATGTAGGTTAGAGTATAAAAAATGTGGAATAAATGTACTTAAATAAATTTTCTATTCCCCTAGCCTTTTTTGAAAATTTGGGTTAAGAATAGAGCTAGTAGCTAATTGTGAGTTGTGATATAGCTAAGCAACTGGGGGGCCATTCACGATAAAATATTTGCCTTCACAGCAAAAGGCTAGAATGACACTCTAAGTAAGCTTGAAAGAACATAATCTGGTTGAGTAACTGAGGGACATTCATTATAAGGTATTTACCTTCAAGTCAAAAGACTAGGTGATCTTTAAATAAAAATATGAAAATATGGTTTTTTAAAATAAAAGTGAAAACTATTGATCTTCTTGTGATGTGTTAAAAAATTTCCATCAGTAGGTACTTAGTGATGGCCTACCTTTCAAATTGGTAAATAAGAATTAGTGCATGCTTATAAGTGCAATAGATGATGAATAGGGTGTCAATATTTCAGTTGCTATGTCTATTTAAATAAAAAAATTTAATATGAATGGAATAAGATAGTGTTTTGGATATTTTTGAGTAATTGATATTTATGGCTAAGTTAATTTCATGAAATTTTATGCCATTGTACCATTGTTTCATTGTTACATGATTGTGTGGTAATGTTTTATGTTTTGTTTATTTTGTGGTGTTAGTTTTTCTTAGGGATAAGCAAAGTTTTAATTATAGAGAAGTTGATAGTTGTGATTTATAGTGTGTTTCTCTATATTATAAAATTTGTTATTAGGTGTTTTCTTAAGTGATAATCATGTATTTAAGGTTTAGATTTATGTCTTTGTTATTTTTTGCATGTGTTTTGTTTGATTATTGTTGATTAAGGCAAGAGTTTAATCTTAATGCATGCTTTAAGTTATGTTTAATTGTTTAGTGATGAGTTGAGATAGGAAACTTGAAGAAAAATTGAAGATGAAGATAGAGGAAGAAGTCAATCACGATCGTGCAACTTACACTATCGTGCAAGATCACTGTTGGAGCAGCTGGAAGCTTTTTGCACGATCATAACAAAACATGTATGCAAAAGATAATGCATTATCATACATAATCATGATTGTGTAAATGTCAGATTTTTCAAGTCACAAAATTTTTGTATTTTTTAAGATTTGGGGTTATTTTTGGAGTATGCACAACTGAGGAAACCTTAAAAAGAGCCTTAGGTTGACCAAGAAGTATAAAAGGAATTAAGAAATGTTAAAAGAGGCAGATAGAATGTGAAACAAAGGGATCAAAGAGCCAAAATTTTAGAAGAACAAAGCTATAGAATTTTCCAGATCAAAGACAACAAGAAGAAAACATCTAGAATTCAAACTTCTTTTTTTTCTTTTCTTTCCTTATTATTGAATGTTGCTTGTGATTAATTTGGGATATATTTTGGATATGAATTACTAAGTTGTTTTAGGAATTACTCTTAAATTGTTTTGTTAAACTTTTATGTTCTTAATTTAATAGAGATCTACTTTGTGGTGTTTATTATTTTATATTTGATCTGAATCGAGAGATTAGGTTGAATTATTTTTAATGTGTTGCATAACAAGATTTGGTACTATAATAGACCTATAAACATTAAATTAATAGTCAATTAATGAGAGATCTTAACTGTTTGTTAGTTACCATTAGAATTACTTCAAATCTAATTAAATAGTTAGAAAGAGTTTTAAGAGATTAATATATTGCAATTTAATTCTTATCTATTTTAATTGAGATTACTTGATTAGATCTTGAGAGAGGGTAATCATAAGTATTATTAAATCAAGAATGTGAAGTGAAAACAAAACAAAGATAGAAGTAATTCCTGAGTTATCGTTATTAACTAATCAACAAATTCACTGTTACTTGTTAATTATTCAGTTATCAATTTTCTTTATTTTAGTTTATTTTCTAGTTACATTACCATATTTTTTTACCTTAAACAAAGTTTTAGAAGAATTGTTAGGTGATTAAAACAATCCTCGTGGGCTAAAACAATCCTCGTGGGAATAATACTGCTTTTACTATGAGGATATAACCCATATACTTTCGATGTAGATAGATTTAAAAATCACATTAACATTTTTTCTCTAGAACAAAAAATCTAACTTCACATAGTAGCTTTAGCAATATTTAAGAGATTAAGAAAGCTTTTTTTGATTGGATATTGATTTCAATAAGATGATTCGAGTAATGGCATAGTAGATGATGGTGAAGCTCAATTCTTATTGGTATATAGTAGGACATATTATGGTAGTCATTTTTATATTGGACCTAAGATATAAGATGATAGGGTTTGATTTTTATTATGACATGTTGTATAATGATCGGGCTCAAAAGCATGTTGATATTATTAAAAAATTTGGAATGATTTGTTTAATGATTATACTAAGATTGAACAAAAAACAGGAACGTAATAGGTTAAATCCAACTTCAGGTTCAGGTTTAAGTTTAGCTTCTTCTAAGACTAGAGAGAAACCTTCATTTGCAAAATCATTAAAGAAAAAGGGCTAAGACTTCTTGAAATATGATGGAGTTGGACAAATATTTAATGGTAGATTGTACAACAGAAGTTAAAGGTACAAAGTTTGATGTATTGTTATGGTGAAGAACCATGGAAGCGATTTTGCAATCATGCAAGCAGTTGCACAAGATCTCTTAGTAATTCTAGCTTCTACTATCAATTTGGAGGCTACTTTTAGTACTGATGGTCAAATCATTAGTCTTCATCATGCTCGACTTCATCCTACTACCGTGAAGCCCTTATATGTGTCTGAAGTTGGTTAAATAATGAAGATATTAAGCATAAACTTTATCTTTTATTATATAACAATTTTATCTTATATTCTTTATGATATTATCTTTTTTTATATTTTTTTATATTAATGCAGTTATTGGTACAAAGGAGACTAGTCATTCAACTGAAAGTTTTTCAAAAAAATACTCGATGATGAAGGTATATTTAATTGTTAATTATCATGTGTTTTATATTCATTTAATATAAATTATTCCATTATCATATATTATTTACATAATAATGTTTCTATATATAGATGAAGTAGACTACTGACCATCCTGATTATAACAATTAACTGTCTCCTTTGCTTTACTGCAAATTTGTTGTCTTTAATCTCTGTTTCTTGATTTAATTATTGTTTATGTGATTGCTTCGATTTTTTAATAATTGAACATATAATTATTTACTTATGTATTTTTTATGTCAGTTCTAAACTATTGTCTTTTCTTGCTTACTTAACTTCAATCTATACTCTCCGCTCTCTAGCTATAATTGACAATTTCATCTAGAATTTTTGTAAATTGTATCATTAAACAATTTGGATAATATTAGCAAGATGATATTTTTTGTTTTTATAATATTACTGCTTTATTTGTTACATAAGTAGACTCACAAATTTATAATATTCATCATATGTATGCTTAGATTGTATAACCAACAACAAAAACATTTAACATCTAAACTAATATCAAAACTTGAAATACATATGTTTTCGATCATTTATATGGATTGATATTTATTTTATATCTAATAATGTTTCTATGAATTTAAATATTCCATTAATTGTCTTTGATATTCTAAACAATTTTAACTGTGTTTATAAGCCCTAAAATTTTGGATACAACAATAACTTTACAATTGAGAAAAGTTAATGCTTATCGCTAGTTTATATATATCATATTGAGCAAATTATATTCAAATATGACTATTTTGAAGCAATTGTATTAATTAAATGAATGTGAAATTTCTTGTATAACATCTTTTGGTTAACTTTCTTTAAAAATAAATTTAGATTGAACTTATTCTTTTCCAAATTTTATGTACATTTACTGCACATATTTTTTAAAAACCCCATATTTATTAATCAATTGTGTTAATTAAATGAATGAGATAGTTCTCATATAAAATCTTTTGGTTGGTTTATAGTTCTCTTATAAAATCTTTTGGTTGGCTTTATTTAAAATAAATTAAAATTTAACTTATTCATTCCAAAATTTTGCCACATTTAATATATACATTTTTCTAAAAAAACTCATTTTTATTAAGCAATTGTGTTAATTAAATGAATGTGACATTTTTAGGCTCACATTCTTTTAAAATAAAATTAAGTTTTTAAATTAAAGTAATTTTCATTAGCTATAGTTGAACTATTTATAACATTACAATGAGTTCACCTTTAAGGAAAACCAAAAAATCTAAAAGCAACATTACAATGGACTAGCTCAAAATATACAATACAAATAAGTCAAACATAGTAGCAACAGGTTGCAAATTCCATCTTAACTTCATTGTGATTGACAAGTCATTAGTTGGTTCCTTTACTATGGTAAGAGCTATGATTTCATTAATAATGTTTACTTCCAGTTCATATTTGCTTATCTCCTCCCTAAAGTAAATTCTTTTAGTCCACTCCTTTCATAAATTGTATGTTTTAGTTATGAAAACTGTCTTGAATAACTGCCCATCGTTCTTTTGTTGTTTGTAAACTTGAATGATCTAATTCATCATTGCACTCCATTCATAAGAAGTGCAGTAGGCTCCTAACTTAGGTAGTATTTGGGTCCACACTGCTTTCAAATATGCATAATTGAAAAATAGATGGTTCCTATCTTTAGCTGATAGCTTGCATAGCACACAACTTGGATCAAAACTGCCATGCCATCTGTTTTTGATACTTAGTCGATCTTTTATTACTAACCAGGTGATCATTGAGGCCCTGGGGCTTAGACTATTCTTCCAAAGAAGTTGGGACTATGACACTACTTGATGTTCAGCTTGAAAGATACTATGGCAGGATTTGTTAGTAAATAATCCTATGGTATTAGGTTTCCATACAATCTTATCCTCATTGTAGCTGCTACTGATCACTAGGAAGTATTGAATAATCTAGTTGAAACCTCTAAAGTTACCAGTCCATCTCCCTTTAGTAATAAATGATGAGACTCTATCATTGAGAGGGATTCAACTTCTAAGATGTGCTAATTCATTCCTTTGAAGTAATGGAATGGATTCAGTCCAATTATCAAACCACAGCTATATGTTGTCTCCTTTTCCCAATTTGTGGTAAATCCATGGGTAAATGAGCTCACAAAGCTTCAGCATTTGTATTAGAATCCGAGAGTAACCCCTGATCGTTGGCAGCTATCAGAAGCATTTCTTTCGACATGGAATCTCCAGATTTTCTTACAAAGTAGTACCTTTTGCATGATTGAGGATGAGATAATTCCTAAAACTCCATGTTTTTTAGGGATACTAACTTCATTCCACTTTACTTTTGCCTTCTTAGCATTGACCATCGAGCCAGACCAGAGGAAAGCTTTGATTATTCTATCAACTCCTTAATCACCATTTTAGGAAGAATCAGATGGTTGATCCAATGAACATGTAAGTTGCTTAGAACTGAAATTATTATAGTAACATTAGCTACCATAGATAGAAATTTGTTTTGCTAAGCTAATATTCTAAATCTGTATTTCTCTAGGAGAGGGATACAATCAGCATATTTGAGTTTAGCATGAGAAATTGGAAATTGGAAATATTTAAAAGGAAATGTATGTAATTCCATTCCCAATGATCTTGCAAGTTTAGAGGGATGTCAGGCATTTGAGGAGCAGTAGAAGTTTCTATTTTGATTATTAACTTTCAATTTAGAAAATAATAACAAATCGCTAGCAAACATCCTGTGAGTAAGTTTTTGAATTCTACAATTATAATGATACTTGAATTTGCCATTATACGCTATCAACTTCACAAGCATTTTAGGCAATCTTTCCATAACCAAAATAAAGATGTAACGGGATAAAGGGTCTCCTTACCTAATCCCTCTTGTATGGTGTAGTGGCTTAGTTGGAACACCATTCATAAGAATGCTAATTGGTGAAGTTTGAAGACACATCATGATCCAATTCTTGAATGGTATGAGGAATTCCAGAGCTTTAAGGCAAACTTGGATAAATTTCCAATTGACAGTATCGAAAGCCTTATAGAAGTCTATTTTCTATATTTAGCTCTTTATGCTTTTTCCATATTGATAATCCTTTAAAAGTTCTTGCAAAAGAATGATGTTATCCCCAATGGGTATGCCTGCTAAAAATGCTCCTTGGGCTGGGGAAACTATCTCTTCCAAAACTTTTTTTCATTATATTAGCAAGAAGTTTGGCAATTACCTTATAAATGGTATTGGAGCAAGAAATGAGCCTATAATCCACGAGTGAGGAGGGGTTGGTCTTCTTAGGAACAAGGTATATGTAAGTGTGGTTTATCTCTCTCAACAACTTGTAGTAGTTCAAAGTTTCCTTAACAGCTTGAGTACATAGCTCATCAGTGATGCCCCAGGTCGTTTGAAAGAAGCAAGCAGTGAATCCATTAGGGCCAGTGCCTTTGAGGGATTTAGATTGAAAAGGGATTTTTTATGTCATTATTCGAGAATGGAGCAATTAGAAATTCTTTAATATTCTGGCTTAATATGCATTCAAATTATCTCTCTATATTAATAGATTGACTGGATTGATTGGAAGTTACCAATAGTTATTTGAAAAAGACTCTGGTGAGGTTCAACAAGTCTGTCTAATTTAAGTATGGGACTCTGTCTAATTTGAGTATGGGACTCCTTTTTCATCCCTGAGTTCCACAATTTTGTTGTTGTTTCTCTTTGCTAACAGAGAGGCATGGAAAAACTTAGTGTTTAGATCCCCTTCTTTCAACCATTCAACTCTAGACTTCTGTTTAAGAATAGAATTATCTAAATATCAGGCCTATCGAAATTCCTCGATTCTTAGGAGTTCATTGTGTCTCATTTGTGTATTATGAGGATGGTGATAACAATAATCTTGAGCTGCTTTGAGTTTTGTTTTACATTCTTTAATATGTTGGATGTTGCCACTGGTAAAACTTTTAAGAGCTCTTTCACTTTTCTCAACTTCTGCATCAATTGGAATGATTTGTCACTTGTAATATTATGACTCCAACAATTTCTAACCACTTTAAGAAAACCAACTTGCCTAGTGAGTCCATTATAGAACCTAAAAGGAGCATCCTTGTAATCAGATGTAGACATATTTTGAATGAGAATGTAAGAATGGTCAGATAATAGAGTTTCCTTGAAATAAGCATATGACTATGGATATAAAGTAACCAAATTGGATTGGCCATAGCTTGATCCAATTTACTTCTAATCAAGTACTGCCCTACTGTTTGTTTGTCCAAGTAATAAGTCTCCCTTTGAATTTGAGGTCTGTTAGCTGAACTTTCTAAAGAAAATTTGTAAGTTCCCTCTTTGCTACTAGAAAACCCCTCTCCCACCTTCAAATTCAATATTATTTTTGATACAATTAAAGTCTCATATCACCATCCATGGATCAGTGATGGTATTTTCTAAGTTCTGCAACTTGCTCCACAATAGATCTATTTGAAATTGAAAGTTTAAAGTATAAATAAGACATAATGCAAATCTAGTATCAGTGTTAGTAAAATGACAAGATAACTGAAGAAGTTGGTCACTTTCCCCTTGCACTAGCACTGAAACTTTCTTAGTGTGATAAAAACACAAAATTCTGCCGTTGAAATGTGAAGATAGGTTAGTAAGTACTGGTACCCTCCTAATCATCCTTTCTGAAATTAGTCTCTACTACATCCAACTGATTTTTTTGTTATCCTGATCATCATCATTGATGCTAGCCTTCTCTAATGAGTTGATGAGTATTAGATCTATATGAATATCAGACTTGTCAAAAGTGATTTGATGTTTATGATTATTGCTAGTCTGTCTTTTTATGGAAGTGTGGATCTCTAGTTTAGCAAGTTTCCTCGGGTTGAACAAATTATGCTGATCCTTTTCCTGTGGTTCATCAGCAGGGGATAATCCATTCAATTCATCACACCAACCAATTTTGAAAAGTTTACCAGTAGGCTTCCAGTGTCTAGTTAGGCTAGGCTTCTGTGGATAGGTTATAGTAATTTCAATTCCTTGAAGTTATCCATCTTCATCCAGCTTTAGAATAGGGAGTTTATTTGGCAATTTAGTGTTCTTGCTCACTTCTATGCAATCTTTTTTCAAAAAAGCTCCTCTTCATGTTTTCTATTTGAGAGTCCATGCAAAATATTTTTCCTAGTGAACTTGCCAAGTAGCTTTAGCCTTCAATTATCCAAAATTCAAAAGGAATGCTATAAAACTGTACCCAGATGGGGAAAAACATCTATACTTCCTCTATCACAATCCAACCCTGGTTTCCATTTCCTTAAGAACATTGGTTGCTCCCCACATCACACGGGCCTAATTCAAAGACTTTATTCAGATTATATTTAGAAGAAAACTTGAACAAAATATTTGTATCTTCCTTTAGAATGGTCTTTTCCAGACCTTTCTTTCCCCACTTAGCAACTTCCCATGTACTCACTAGTGGAAATGCTAGACGTTTACTCTATAAGAACCCTACTATTGATGATGACTAGGCCTTAGCTCCCACTTATTACAACTCTTTAAGAGGAGATAAAACTTTTTTCTTCAGTACATTTGAAAAATGTTTAAGCATACCTTTGTTGTGCTGGATATTCAACATGTTCTTTCAAGCCCCTTATAGTTATGTAGGTTCCTTGCTGGAATTTGCCTCGACTGATCCTTTAGTCAGATTGGTAGTTGCTTCTTTACCCTTAACTACATCAGATAGCTCAAGATACTCATCAGAATTCATGGGTGGGGGAGCCTCACCATTCTCCTCCATTATCTAGGCCTTCGAAGGCCTTTTCCATGTGGAGAACTTAGGTGAAGAAGATGATGAAGAGTACTCAAAATAGAAAGGTGGGAGTTAAATTTACAAATGAACAAAGTTGTTGGAGGGTAAAAAAGTAAAACTCCAAGAGAGAAGTCAGAGAAAATGAGTTTAAAGAGAAATTAAGTTTGAACTAGTCTCTTTCAAAAATTTTTCGTGCATTAATATATATATTTATAAAAAAAACCCATTTTTATTAAGCAATTGCATTAATTAAATGAATGTTGCATTTCTCAAATAACAACTTTTGATTCACTTTCTTAAAAAATAAATTTAGTTTGAACTTATTCATTTTAAGTTTTTATGTACATTTAATATATACATTTTTTAAAATCTCATATTTATTAAGAAATTGTGTTAATTAAATTTATATGATATTTCTCATAAAACATCTTTTGGTTCATATTTTTAAAAAAAATTTAATTTGAACTTATTCATTTCAAAATTTTACGTATAATTAATCCATACATGTAAGAAAAATAAATTTTATCAAGCAATTGTGTTCATTAAATGAATATGATATTTCTCATATAAAATCAAAATTTTATTGCGCTTAATATATACATTTTAGAAAAAAAACTCATTTTTGTTAAGTAGTTGTGTTAATTAAATGAATCTGACATTTCTCATATAGTATCTTTTGATTCGCTTTCTTTTAAAATAAATTTAATTTGACTTTATTCATTTTAAAACTTTATGTTGGCCTCGGGTCTCGGCTTTTATTTCGCAGGGACAAGGCGCCAAAATTAAGGAACTTTTAAAATAAAAGTATATTCATAAAACTAATATCAAGATAAAAAGAATTAAAATCTTGGTGGGAGTAATAACAAATAAACAAACAAACAAATAAAATAAAATTTGCCCCAAATGCACGGCCGTGCATTAGAAAATGCATCGCTAAAGAAATAAAGAGTTGTGATCATGCATGTGCACGATCACGACTTTTGGTGAACAATAGTGGTTCGTCACGATTGTGTATGTGCAAGATCGCGACCTTCCCAAAATAAAGGGGTTGTCACAATCATGCATGTGCACAATCGTGCAACCCTACTGTATACACCAACTTCAAATCATCATAACTTTCAATCTCAAAGTCCAAAAATTATAAACTTTATGTCGTTAGAAAGCTAAGAAAAAGAGCTACAACTTTCATGAAGACAATTTTATCTAATTCTGCCTAAATCAATATAGTTTATTCATTAAAGATTCAGAACACATTTTCATCCCCTGTTTCTTTTCGCATTCTTTCCTCTC
>JANQAP020000549.1:1518896-1537285 GCA_026874005.2 Erythroxylum coriaceum | reverse complement strand
TGTACATTTGATGTATAAACTGTTGTTTTTGAGTAATGAAAAGAGGAAGGATTCGGTTTTAAAAATCTTGTGATTTACAGTTACAGTTTTAATTATTTAAATTGATATGATGCCATGTGGAGTTCTGTCGTGATCGTACGTAGCACTCCCTTATCATAGGATATGTATTGAAATGACCTACGGGCGTTCCGGTGCGTACCCTATGGTAATGGGGTGTTACAAGAATGATTTCAGCAAGGGCAAAGAGATGATAATAAATTATAACTATCTTTGTGTAAGATCTTGTATGGATCTTGGAGTGACGATGAATAGAAATTTCAAAGCTGTAAGGGATATGTGTGTGTTTCGGTAGTGAGAGGGAGGAGAAGAAGAAAGTATATAGAAGAAACAACTAAAGAGAAACATGACTCTGGATTTGCTTAAGCCATTTGGGGCAAGGTGTCTTTGTTTTAGAAGGACATATGTCATACAAATGGAGTAAGCTACATATCTTCTTATATGGCTACCAAATGTCACCAATATCTTAGGCCATTTGTCACTCAATTGCTACTGCCATTTGTCACTTAACTTTCTATGTCAAAAGTCAATCATTTTATAGGCTTAATCATCCTAATTTTTCATGTGTCAACTTTTCTTACCACTTGAAAATTTTTCTAGACTAAATGTACATTTTAGTTTATCAATTTTCCAATTGCAACAATTAACTCCAACTTACTAATTATAATCCATCAAACAAAAATTCATGACATAAGCAATACACAATCAAATCATCATCATTTTAAACCTTTCATATCCTGGAACATTCAATTGAGTGTATATACTATCTTTGCAATGTTTTCTAAAAAAACATCCATGTGTGCATATGCTTATATTATACATGTGAATGAAATGCACCTCATAAATTCTAAAATGATATGACTTAAAAGTCTAACATTTTAAACCTCAGTAAGTTTTGGAAATCGGTTATTACATATGCATTTTTAGGGATCTTAAGCCTCATTAAGTTCCAATCAATTCTTATTTAGAGAGGCCCTAGATTGTATAAGTTATCAAACTAAAACCAAGTGTCCAATTCATTACCTATCAAGCATTTGAACTCTTAGTAAATAAAATTCCTCATCTTTAGCATATAAGCTAAGTTCTATGAATGCTCTTTGTTAGGTTTCACACATAAAATCCCTTGTTAGCTAGGTAGTAAGCATGCATGTAACTTACCCAAATTACTGCTTTGCTATTGAATAATCTCTGTATCTTTTTACTATTTAGCAATTTGTTTATGAATTTTATAGAAATAATGCCTAACCCCTTACACCTTAAGGCAATAAAGATCAGCCTTTTATGTATTAAAAAAAGTTTTATTTATGGACTAAAGAATATGAAATACATAAAATTTTTCTAACTAGTTTAATATTAAAATAATTATTAAATAATATTAAAAGCACATCAAGGGCACTTTCACTTAGTCCAACCACATATGTTTACCAAATAACTGTTGGTTTTAGAAAAGAAAAGTTTGAAAAGAGAGAAGTGAGACTAAACTAGTCTAATTTCTCATTTACTGGAACTGAAATGTATACAAGCATTTCAATAGAAAAATAAAAAATAGTTTCTAAAAATCATAAACAAATCTGATGAAAACAGAAAATCAAATCTTAAAATAGAAATTCAAAAACATAACAGACTAGATATTTAATAGCTTAGCAAATTTAATATGTAATAAAAGATGCAATCTTTTAACACTCCAGTCATTTCTTTTACTGCAAATTCCCAACTTAGCTCTAAAGTCTTCCAATCTGGCTTTGGACAAAGCCTTTGTCAAATATCACTACAAGAAATTGTATTTTTAGTGAAAGCAAAAGTTGTCATTAAAAGCAGTAATATTAGTCACTACTATTAATAGAGTCTAATTTTTAAAGTCGTCACCTCCCGTCGCAAATACTTTCGTCACTAATGCAATAGCGACTAATTTAAAAAAATAGTCACAATTATGCAACACTTTTTGTGACAAAAGTACTGAAACTAAAACTATGGAATGTGTGACAAAACTATATAGTTACAGCGACTTTATATATTTGTGACAAAAGTACTGACACTAAAAACTATGGAATGTGTGACAAAATGTATGGTCACAGTAACTTTATATATTTATAACAATTTTGTTGACACAAATAATGTAAAGTGACGAATAAAGTTGTAATAATACTTCATTTTATTATGACAACATTGTCGCCATTAAAATAATTAAAAATAGTGACAAAATATTTGTCACTCGTGTTTTTTTTTAATTATTGTTCATTACTTCTTGGTCACCAATATTTTAAGGAAAAATTGTCAACATCATTTTGTCACAAAAATGCAAATTTTTTCTTACAAAAAATTTGTCATTAATGTATTTATTATTGTCACAAATAAAACTATCAATTCAACAATGAAATTGCATTAATGGTAAAAGAAATTTGCATCAGTGACTATATTGTCTAAAAAATTTCGTCACAAGTATAAAGGTTATATGTTACAATAATATTTTCACCAAATAAAGATTATATGTTATAATAAATTTATCACTAATTTGCTTTTGTTTGTCACAAATAATATTATTAAATTAAACAATTAATTGCTTAATCAATAAAAACTTTTGCATTGGTGGCCATAAAATAAAAGTTGTCACAAATGATACAAATTTTTAGTGCCAAGATATTGTCACACAAGAAAATAAAACTTATTAGTATATATAAAAATATATATAAATCACCAAAATGTACAAAATTCTAATTTCCAATATATAAAATTGGAAAATTTAATATCTAAGACAATTATATTTATTGGAATTATCCCAAAATACTACATACTAATTTAAGCTAAAACTCTCCAAGTTAAATTTTCCTAGTTATTCTTCCATATGAAGTTCACTATTGATTTGTTTCCTACAAAATAAATAGAAAATATAATCAATTAATTAGTTTATAAGATATTAAACTATAAATTTAGTGCTAACATTTTATATAATATAATGATAATGATAAGAAGTAATATTAACTATTCTAAATTTTATAAATTTATAAACTCACATGACTATTTGAGGTATTTGATATTGTGGCACTTAATGGATTTCAAATTGAGGTAGAAGCATTGAGTAACAAACTAGGAATTACTCCAGTATTTGCTAAATGTGCAAAAACAGTTGAAATTTGTTTCATTTCCATGGCTTGCTTCTTAATAGCTGCACCTTGACCTTAAATCTTCTCATTTTGAAATTGAATCTTTTCGTTTTGTGTTTTTAAGCCTAATTTGACTATAACTTCCATACCTTTATTTCTTCTCCATTTGGAACAGACCAAGTTCCATTTGGCTTTTGTATCATACCTTCTAAACTTTAACAAATGTCGGGCCACTCATCGGAATCAAAAAAGGAAAGACAAAGAAAATTAATGATTAATTGAAACTTAATTTTTTAAAGAAAAATATAATTTTAATTTTAAGTAAATAAAATTTTACTTTACCAACCCATATGCAATCTGCAAAATCGACTTTATACCAAAAACTGATTCCATCTTTTGAGTTCCTTTATTATTTGTGTTTCTTTTGCTTTTTTCTTATACATCGATAATCAATTTATTTTTAATAAAAGAAAACAACTAATAAAACATGTTAAAATATTTAAATTTTAAAATTACCTTAAAATTTAGAGTCTCCCAGTTACTCTCAATTAACCATTGCCAATCACCTTCCTCCACATCCTTTGGGCAATCTTTGCTCTTAAGATAGCTTTGGTGCAAATGATAATGTTTATTTTTTTATTATGCATGAATTTGTTGCATCACATAAGATTGCACCTGATTTGAGAAATTGAATTTATCCTAAAATCCAAATAAAAAATATAGCTAGGAAAATTAAGAAGTAAATTCAATGCAACGACAAGGTGGATTGAAAGCAAATCGTCTCACTTTCCTCTAAAGTCTAAGCTTTGCAAAAGTTTTATGGGACAACTCTTTTACTTTTGCACATTTCTTTTTCTTTTTTTTTTAGTTTTCCTATGACTGAAACGTATTGAAAAGAAAGAAAGGTAAAAGAGTGGAAGAAAACAGATAATTACAATTATTTACCTTATGAATAAAAAAGTGTCATACCCTTAAAAATAACCACATTGCCTTCTTATCATCCTCTGAAATCTCTTTCCAACTAGAGACACGAAGTGGTGCAAGTTGTTGAATGCACATAGTAATTTCTGACTTGAAAAGGCTAGCATGCTTACCGCATATCTTATAGTACGAAGAAGGAAATTGAACATCAATTTGTTTTCCTTCAGCTTTCTTTTTAATAAGTCTAACATTGATTGTTGGTCCTCATCCACGTTTTTTAGAATTTACATTTCCTATTTAAAAAATAAAAATTAATAGACATATATAATATTATATTAAAAATTTAAATGTACAATTATATAATTTTGAAGATCATGTTACCAATGTTAACAACAACTAAAAGGACCCGTCCCCAAGTTCCCCTTTCGAAACCCGAATAGAGCCCTCCCGTGATGTCATGATAGCCCTCCCATCGATATCTAACTCAACCGAAGGGTTCCTGCAAAGTGAAGTCGTTCAACTTTTAAAAACCTTTTATACTTTAAAAGTTAAAAGTGTGGAAAGTAGTGGGAAATAATTTTTTCTCAATCATTTTACTAAAAATTTTAGCAGCACAATGACTGTATTTTAACATTCCAAAAATTTTCAAAAACCTGTATAACATAATTTAAAACACTACTAATATTTCATATAGCATCTCAACTTCTGGAATGGGACCTCAGGTATACATCTCAAACAACCACAAATATATAAGTCTCAGTATTTTAAAAACATCATTAAGGATCAAAGTCCTCATAATTCATTAAGTAAGAGAGATTTACGATCCCAAAGATGTTTACAAGATCACACTTTTAAACCCTTTCCAAAAATACTTTACAACATATATACAAGTAACTAAGCCAATTTCAAGAAATCGCATACATAACAAAAAAGCACAAGCACAACAACACCCGACAATACAACTAATCATGCAGTGGAGTCCCAATTACTGTAGCACTTGTATGCATATCTAGGGTAGTTTGTTTAAAACCATAAAAATAAGGGTGAGCTAAATGAGCTCAGTGGGTGTTAATCGGTTTACTAAAAATTCAACATAAATGAAATATTCCCATATAGTAGTAAAGCTTATGATAAAATACTTCTCATAACAATTCAATCGTGCGTCATAAAAGTTGGTACTCAAATAACATTTCGTAAAGCACAATTTCAATTTTCTAAAATACTATTTCAAAAGGCTTTTTTGAAATTAAACTCATCATATAAAATTTTCCATTTTTCTTTTTCCTTAGCCAACAAACAGTGGTGGCAATAAGTTTTCTGAAAACTTTTATAGTGAAAATAAACTTTAATGAATACAAAAGGCCAAATTGTCCTTTAATGCATACAAAAAGACCAAATTGCCCTTTAATGCCTTAAATTCACCAACTAACCAAATTAAATTGTGAAAATATTCCACAACCATCTTATCATCAAATTGATCATAAAATACTCGAATTAGGGCCAATTAAAGGCTAACTCCTAAAGCAATCATGGCAAGTTCACTTCGGGAATCAATACAATATGACATACTGATTGGATGCTTTAAAAAAAATTCGAATGGGTTTAAAATCCTTAATACCCATTATTCTCCAAAAAGGGCATTTTAACCCTAAACTTTCAAAATTCCCAAAATCCATCTGATTGGACTTATTTTCGATCCATTTCAATGTCATTAGGCTCTAATACCTATTCCAGGTATTTATTGTTATTATTTTTTCAGGGTTGGGTCCCTAAAATCACTATTCCAGTAAAAATACTATTCACTGAGATTCACTATTCATTCGAAAATACTATTCACCAAATTGTTTTGATTTCATTCAAATGTGTCACATAAATCCTCAAAGCACATTTCAGGGCTTTTAAAGCTCGTTCGGACTCATTACATATCTTTTAAGAGTTTTTAGAAATTTTCAGTCGAGTCTAGAACCATCTTTAGTTTATCCGTGATCTCCATTATAACCTTAATAATACATTTAAACGCTTAAATTACTCCTATACACCATAAATAGGGCATATTCTATAAAATGCATATATAACACATTATAGAGGATTATAATTGAAATAGCATATTACAACGACTTGCCCTTTTGGCCTAGGTTCATTATTTAAAGTTCCAACTGTAGCATCAAAATGTTGATTAGGAGCCTCTATAGCTTCTGACTCCTCTACCATACTATGTTTAGTTTCTTCATCATCTATATTTGATACCATTTTGCACTTTCTCATATAATTACCAATTTTAACCACCTTTCACTTTTAAAAATAAGTACTTGTTAGGAACAAGCAATATAAGTAGCTAAAACAAATTACAAGAAACAATTTTCATAAAGTCAACAAGTAAAAAAAAAACAAAAGAATATTAATTCTAATACTAATGGTGGTCTAGTGAGGTAGTGTAGTAGAAATAACTACATATAAACATGCCAAAAATTCCATTAAAGGTTCTCTTTGAATTTAACTTTTTGACTTTTAGGAAGGAGATTTAACACCTAATTCTTTAGAAAAGATGACACTTCAATAGAGTCTCGATCACAAACTTCTTTTCTTCTTTTCCATTGGACATGCCATTGATGTAAAGACTGAATATTTTTTCTCCTTTAGAAACTAAAAACTGCACATTTAAAGGAACCTAAGTCACTTTCGAATAATAGGAACCAATTATCATCCATTTAACCATAGGCACTATATGATGTTTTACAAATTTTGCAAAAAGCAATATAGAACACAACACACTATATGTTGTTTTACAAATTTTGCAAAAAGCAGAACAAATGAAAATAGATTTTTACCAAAACATAAAATATCAATTGATGGATAAGTAAACTGATGTTCATCTATGAAAGACAAAGTATGCAACTACATCTATCGAAAAATCAAGTAATGATTAAATGTAAATTTCTAAATAAGATATATCCGAAAAACTTATATAGTCTTATTTGATTTGAAAAAGAATTGAATTAAAAATTAATACTATTAAGTAAAGAATAAATATAAAGCAATCTTAACTCAGAGAAGAAAAGTACAGAGGAGATTCCTAATAAGACAAAAAAGAAGTATAACTTTCCTCCTAAATTAATTTGACTGCTAGGGTTTCTTTTCATATTTTAGTCACTTAAGGAGTTTCTGGTGATCCCTACTCTTTTATTTACTACTACTAACCCAAAATATTCAAAAGTCGGGACTCTCCCCCGCCATATTCTTTTTTTGTCTTTTTGGCTCCATTTTTTTAAACCTTCTAAGCGGCCCATCTTCTAATAATTTGCCCTATTAAGGCAAGTTTTAATATATTTAAAACCCTTAAAATTCTGCAAGCATTTGAGGTGTAGTATGTGAGGTGTCGATCCCTTGAGGAGTTATTGAATTAACCTAATTCTAGTTATCTAAGGCCTAAAGAATTATTAAAAAGAAAATAAAAACTACACAGAAAACTAAACATGTGAAGATGATTGATTGGAATAAAAATGTAAAATGAACACACAAAGAGAATCAAATTGAGCACCACCAAATTAACAATGGAAATCATACAAGAAAGATTAGTTGAATATGAGAAGGAGGATTTATCCTATCATCAAATGCTAACATGAGTTTTTTTTTAGTTAATAAGTTATCGGTCCTAGACTTTCAAATGGTGGATTACTCTCGGTTGAGTTATAAAACCCTAAATCATAATCCATAATTGAATTATGAAATTTGCAATCTCTCAATTAACAACAAAAACCCATAATTACAATCAGATTTAAGCCCTCTAATAGACAACTGAGTCCTCACACGAGATCTATCTTCGTCTAAATTCCCTATTTGATTATTTGCGTGATCTATTAGATAGTTTAACTTTCATTACCTAATCTATTCATTTTGCTATCAGTTCACTCTCTCGATTTATTACCGAAGCATACAAATATATCAAATCATCACAACACCCAATGTATTAGCATCAAAAGAAATCACATTAACATTGATTAAAGAACAAATCCCTAAAGAAGTTTATAAAATCATCATCAAACCGAAATCCATCACTAACAAATCCATCTTATACATTCAAAAGAAGGAACAATAAAAATGAAATGAAGTCACTTGAAAGGGTTTAAATCGATCAAGAAGATGGCAGAATAGTAGCCCCCTTCTTCTCCTTCTTCCTTTCTCCTCCTTCTCTCCTCTTCTTCCTCTCTCCTTAGGTTATGTTTGGTTGGACGTAAAGTTTTTAATGGAATGGAATAGAATGGTTTATAATGGAATGGAATGTAAGTGAATGTAATATTAGAAAATTATTGTTTGGGAGGAATGGAAGGATTCATAATGTAATATAGTGAAATGCTGTTTGGATGAAGGGCTTATAATGTAATATAGTGTAAGGTTATTTATCATTTTACATTCCATCCTAAAACCCCCAAATCGGAGGTTTTTCATTTTTACTGTTTAGGATGGAATGAGATGTAATATGAAACCCTCGTCTTCCATCCCATTCCACTTCATTTCATTATAAACCCTCATCTTCCATCCCATTCCACTTCATTTCATTATAAACCCTCCTCCCAAATGATGGAATAATAATACATTCCATTCCATTAATAAACCCTCAACCAAACATACCCTTAGATCTTTCTCAAACTGGTAAAGGTTGGAGCTCCCTTTTAGGGTTCCTTTCTTTTCCTTTTATACTCTTTTCTATTATGGGCAACCTTAGGGTTTTTTGAAGTCTGAAAAGTCCCTCTAAAACTTGAATCTAGAAGGCCTTCAGTGTCTGTTGTCACGCAGTCACGATCGTGGCAAACCAGCCATGATCGTGGACCTTCCTCCATACTTCTGTAATGATCGTGGCACGTTGGCCATGATCATGGCCATGGGTTTTGCCCCAGGCTTCCTTAAATTCTCTTCCATTCTTCGATATTTGCCCTAAAACACTAGCAAACATGTCAAGGCACCTCAAAGACATAAAATTGAAGTTCACTCGTGTACTCTAACCTACAAAACACTCAAAACAAAATTATTTAACTAAATAACAAAATCCTAACCTAAACATGCACTAAACATTCAATTTAATAACTAAACACATACTAAACTACCCACTAAAATATTATGCAATCTACCATTATCAACATTCCCACACTTAAACTTTTGCTTTTCCTCAAGCAAAAACAAAAGAACAAACGAAAACACCAAAACACAACATAACCACATGCGATAATGGGACAATGAAATTAAACTTTACAAAACAAATTTAACTACAAACACCATCTCTTAAGTTATTCTAACTTATTAACTTGTGAAACTTGTGTCTATCTACTTCAGATTAAAAATACTTACTGATCAAAACCTTAATGTCAAGTTTATTCACCCTTATGATTTGCACACACATATTGATAATTATTCAGTCAATTAAAATTGTAACTATCCCTAAGTAGGTTTTCATGAAAATTCAAGCTATTCACAAATATTGGTAGGTTTATTTGACAAAACACTATTTTTATTGATTTTGATCGACATAAACCTAGCCTTTTATGTCAAACATTTGTGATGAATGTCAATCTGGTTACTCAACTAGGTCATGTTTTTATTAAGCGGCTTGGTTGGAATGTGATTATAGCCTTTTGATGCGAAGGCAAACATTTGTGATGAATGTTTCCCGATTACTCAGCTACATCACATTCTCAATTGTCTATTAGCTCTATTCATAACCTAAGGCCAGCGGAATAATTATTTATTTAAGATTTTAATCAATTTTTTTCACATTTTATTATTGCCTACCTCAATTCTTTAACTAGTAATTCTCTTGAAAAGATACTAACAATGCTACTTATTTGATTAGTCTAAAATTATAAATGAATATGACAAATTTCTAGGGTGAATAAGCTAACATCATATCCTAATTAACATGTATGTTTAACCGAAGAAACGTAGGTCACTAATTTCATGAGCTAATAAACCTTAGCAACCTAAAAGACTGTTCAAAGTTAAGTCCTAGCCATTGACACATTCACACGAATCACATCATGCAACATAAACAAACTAACATATGATATGCAAAATTCACATTCAAAATAAAAGCATGCATGCACATAACCCTCCCTAAACTTGGACAACACATTATCGTCAATGTGACACCTAAGAGCAATCAACACATAAGGTGGGAATAAAACAAAATGATAGGAAAAATATAAAAATAAAATAAAATAAAAAGACAAAGGTTAACCCGTCATAACAATTAAGGTGGTGATGGTGTTGATGTCTGAAACCAAATGCGTTTAATGCCTGAGATTATTGGCTACCTTATAATTGATTTAAAAATAGTAAGAGAGTTAGTAATCCAAACCATTCAAAATTATTAAAAATTTATTTTTAGAATTTAAAACAAATCTAGCTATGCAATAATTTAAATCTAACTACTAAACGTGATAAGTTATGGTCATTAGCTTGACCTTGCATCCTTGGAAGCTCAATCAAGATCAATTGTGAGTGGCTCGCTTCCACCCATATTTCTTAATTTTAGCTTTGTTACTTGTAGATAAGCTACATGTTGCAAGATAATCAAAAGGACAATATTGATGAAATTAATGAAACCAATCAAGTGCAGTAATGTCCTTTTTACTATCAAATTGTCAATTAAATAGGGAAGAACAAAACTCCCTAAATTTTCTATTGAATCTAGCAATTTGTCTTGTAAGAGGGTGATCTGTTCTTGTTCTTCTTCAGTTACCCTTATCTCTTCTTCCGCTTCCACTTTATGAACAAAGACTTTCTTATCTGCTTCAAGCTCTATGTCCATTGTCATCTGCTCTTCTTCTTCTTCTTGTTCCTTAAAAATTTCAACTACATCAATTCTCTTAAATGATTTACCCTCCTTCAGATTCTTTAATATCTTATTCATATTGAATTTCAATTTTTCATCACCAATTCAAAGGATAAGGTTGTCTTCATGGACATTGATCAAAGCTTTTCTAATGGTAAAAACTGGTAAGCCTAGGATTAAGAGATAGTTTTGATCATCTTCAAAGTCTAGCAAGATAAAATCCATAGGGATGATAAGCTTGTCCACTTTTATAGGTACATCCTCCATCAACCCTAACGGTTTCTTCATTAATTGGTCTGCCAATTGAATAAATATAGAAGTTGGTTTCGTATCTCCCATCCTTAATCTCCTAAAAATTGATAAAGACATAAGGTTAATATTTGTACGTAAGTCATGTAAACATTTTGAAATTGTTAAGTTACCAACTACACAGGGTATTGTAAAACTCCTTGGATATGTCAATTGTAAAGGCATCCTTTTAATGCTTCCCTTAGTCTTCTACAAGATGGGTTTCAACTTGTCTATCTGTTAATTCTCCTAGCTCTTTCCCACTCTTAAGTTTGATAGTCTTACATTGCTCTATTGAATTTACTTTAATGTTGCGCAGACAGTTTTCCACACTTCTCTTACAAAACTCCTTAGAAAGCTAACCTATTTGAACCTCTAAGTTATGAATAGAAGAGGCATGATCTTTTATTACTTGCTTAAGTTTCTCTTCTAGTCTCTTCTAGGCCTTTTCCATGTTCAGGAGCTTATCCATAATCTTGTCTAATTTAGAATTGATCAGTGGTTTAGTTTTGTGTAATTCACGATTCGTTACTGTAGTACCAAAGGTATCAATCCCACGAGGAGGGAACTAATCTAATCCTAAAATCTAAGGCCAGAAAAAAATCAAAGAAATTCAAAATGCAACGAAACTAAAGTGAGAATTTAATTTAATCACTCAAATTAAGAATCAAACATGAAAATACTAATTACTAAGCAATTGCAACACACTCAAGAATCCACTAAAAGAAATTATCAATTGAGAGAAAGGGAATTTTATCTATCCTTAATGCTAACCTAACTGATTATGAATTATCGGATTATTGGTTCTAGACTATCCTAGGGTTGATTACTCTCTCTCGAGTTATAACCATTAACCCTAAAACATAAACCCTAATCAGATTATGGAAGTTGCAATCTCTCAATTTACAACCTATCCAAAACCCTACTTAGCTCTAAAGTTCTCTAATAAACTATCGAAAACCTATGCAAGATCTCTCTTTGCACAAATTCTTGATCTGATTCAAATCTTGTTTCTATTAAATCACCTAACTCTTGTTATTCCAATTTAATTGGTTTTCATTCGATTCACTGTCTCAGTTTATTATTGAATTATGTAATCACATAATCAAAGCACAATAGATTCAATAAACACACAAACAATTAGATTTTCATTAATTTAAGAATAAAAATTTGAAGGTGAGTTTAGAACATCCTCAACATTCTAGATCCTATCATCAACTGTCTGTTCCAATTCTATACAATAATAAAACTAAAAATAAATAGGAAATACAATCTAAATGGATGAGGAGAGGCAACGACATTGAGAAACTTCTTAATCTGGGATGTACGTCAAGTCAGCTTCTTCTCCTCTTCTCTTCTTTTATCTCTTGATGATTTCTCTATAAGGTTTCTCAAGGTGACTGATGCAAAAGCTCTCTTTCTACCTCTTTTCTTGTTCTTTAAATACCCTCTTGTGTTTTGGGTAAACCTAAGATTTTTCGGGGTCCGAAAGGTCCAAACAATCCTTTGAAACTTAACGTTCTTGATAGTCTGTGCATCTGCCCGTCGCAGGCCACGATTATAGGTCATTACCTGGGCTTCTGTCACAATCGTGGCATGTAGGTGTGGCGTCAAAAGTTTGTTGGTGTGCAAAACCAATTACAAGTTTTACGTTAAAAACCATAAGTATACGGGTCATTACTTGTAGCAAAAACATATATCGTCCTGTAGAGATTGTGCTTAGGCATCACTTTATTCAGGTTGCTCTTTGTTTAAGATTCAAATTCGAATATTAAACTGAAAGGTAAACTAAATCAAAAATAATAATAACAAAAAAACAACGTAACAATAGAAGTCTATCAAGAGGAATAATCGAGTTATAAAAGAGGGGATTTACCTATTATTAATGCTACCTTAGCTAATTGTGTGTTCACGGGGTATCGGTAAATGATCATAGGGTTGATTACTCTCTATTAAGTTATAACCATTCCCTAAATTATAAACCCTAGTCGAATTATGGTCTTGTAATCTCTCAATTCACAAATTACCCACAATTTTAATTAGTTCTAAAGCTCTCTAATAAATAATCGAGTCTTGCACAGGATCTCTCTCTATGAAATTGCCAACTAAATTGATTAAGTGGTCAATTAAATCACCTAACTCTTGTTAATCCAATCTAATCATTTTTACCCGTTGACCTTTGTTATCAAAATATGCACATACATCAATCGATAATAACACCGAACTCAATTAAACACAAATCAATTAGATTATCATTAAAGATGAACAAAATCTTGAAGGTAAGTTAGAACATCATTATCAACTCAAAATCCATAACCATATAACCCATCTCAATCTTACTCATTTAAATGAATAAAGAAGTAAATGGGAAGGAAATGAAACTCAGGTTGGATGATTTGGAAGAGCAGCAGCATCAAGAGATCACCTATTCCGGGAAGCTTCAGTGTCGGAACCCTCTTCTTCTTTTCTCTCTCTCTTCTTTCTCTCTCTTTTTTAGGTTTCCAAAAGTAGGCAGAATCTAATCTCCTTTCTAGCCTTTTATAGTCTTTACCAATTAAGGTAACCTTATTGTCTTTTCGGGGTTCGAAATGTCTAAAATGTCCCTCGAAAACTCAAATTCAAAGTGACTCCACGTCTGTCTGTGCACTGGTTTACTTACCCTCTGTCTCGATTGTGGTAGATTCCCCACGATCGTAGCCCTATGCTTAAGCTTCTGTCACGATCGTGGTGTATTTGCCATGATCATGGGTCTATGTTGGTGCTTCTGTCATGATCGTGGCAGGTCCCCTACAATCGTGGCCATATATTTTGGTCTGGTTCTCCTTCGAAACTCTTCTAAATGCCCTCAAACACTAACACACTCATCACGACACCTCATATATATATAATTGAAGCTCAAAAACATGTTCTCACCTAAAGAACACTTAGAAAACAAATGTTTATAAACTAACACAAATCTTAAGCTAAACACACGCTAAACAATCAACTTAACCACTAAACACATATCAAGTTACCTATAAAAATACAATGCAATCTACACCTATCAGACCATTACCTAGGCTTTTTTCATGATTGTAGGCTGACATGCTATGATCGTGGGTCGTTGTTTCAGCCCGAATATCTCTAAAACTCCTCCACTCTTCGATATTGACCCTGAAACACTAGCAAACACATCAAGATACCTCAAAAATATAATATTTAAGCTCAAAGACTTGTACTAACCCATAAAACACTTCAAACATAAATAATTAACAAAGTAACACAATTCTAACCTAAACACATACTAAATGATTGAATTAACAGCTAAACACATATCAAACTATGCCCTAAAATACGATGCAATTTACACTTATCAAGAATCTCATGAACTGGACTCTTCTTATTGAAATCCTAAGAGGTTTTGATGTCTCAAGTGAGTCCTTATGTTGTTAGACCAAAAAAATCTGGGAGGTTCTAACAACCTGTACGTGTTCCAATAAGAATGATGACTTCCCCAACCAAATTGTGCCCCATTGAAGTCCGCAAGGGTCTTTTGCTCCCTATAATATATTCCCTCCATCATTTAACCTTTTGGACTCCTCATAGTTGCCTTATGATTTCCAAATTGATGTATCTTCTACTTTGTTCCCAAACTTCTTTCTCTTCCCTTTTTTTATTTTTATGTTTCTTGTGACTGCGTACCATAATCACAAGAGTTGGTGAAAATTCCTTAGAATAAAAGAATTAAACTAATCATATTAACTCCTTGGCAACAGCGTCAAAAATTTTTTAAGGAAAGTTTTAATTTATTTAAAACCCTCAAAATACTACAGGTGCACAGGTTATGGGTGTAATATGTTAGGTGTTGATCCCTCCAGGAGTTGTTGAACTAATCTAATTTTAATTATCTGAGGCCTAAAGAATTATTAAAAAGAAAATAAAAACTTCACAGAAAAGAAAAAATGTGAAGATGATTGATTGGAATAAAAATGTAAAATGAAGACACAAAAAGAATCAAATTAAGCATTGCCAAATTAAAATAACACAAGGAAGATTAGCCGAACATGAGGAGAAGATTCATCCTATCATCAAATGCTAACATGACTACTTTTGAGTTAATACACTATCGGTCCTAGACTTTCGAAGTGTGGATGTAACACCCCACTCCCATAGTGCATATTCCCATACATACTGTCGATATTCGAGACCATACTCTACGAGGGTGACATGCTAGGACAGTTAGTCAATCATACTCATTAAAAAATTTTCACGCATCACACGCATATTTCAGAAAACCAATAATCAATAATGTCCCATTTTATTCAAAAACATTTTTAGGTATAATTGTTACAAACAATAAACATATCATTAGAATTCCAGTAATCATTCGGGCCCATTACAATTACAAAACACTTCCAATCATGAATTCATTACATGACAGAATTTGTCACAAATACAAGGTATAGTATTTGCAGAATAGAATTTAGATATATACAAAAATCACAGAAGACTTGTGCAGATGCAAATAATCCGGACCTCAATCTCTTATTCGATTATAGTGGTTATCCTCCAATTAGTCTAACTGGGGTATCCCTGAACTTGAAAAGTCAACTTTGCAATTTTGGTGAGTTTTGCGAACTCAGTGAGTTAACCATCCTCGATGGTTCACTCATATCATGTAATACATCAATTCATATAATCACATAATTCACATCATTTCATTTATCATCATGTAGCATCGCAAAACTTTTTGTTCACAATTTTCACATTTCTCATTCAACATAATTTAGCAATACATTTCAGTCATTCAAAACATACATATTAAATATATATCCAATGCTCATTAGACTCACTTTCAATTGTTATTATTGTGATCGAGTGCCTGTAACTATCTTATATCCATTGGGGATACCGGGCTCATTAATAACTATCCTTTATCTGTTGGGGATACAGGGCTCATTATACATAGTAAGCCAAAGGCTCTTACCACATTTTGAGCTTTAAGCTCTTTTTCAATTTCTAAGCTTTAAGTTCTTTTTTAGTGGCTACTCCAGTCACAACAGTCTTTATGTTATCATGTATTCATGTAATGAAATGCATCACATGTATTCAGTCAATCAATTGTGCCCAATCTTACATTTTCACATTCACGTTTACATTCTCATTCACATTTATCATAGGACCTTAGTTCGATATTCAACATTTAAGTTGAGAACCACTTATTCAGTCAAATTCACATTTAATGAGCACTTCCAATGTATTTTACATACATTAAACGCCTCAAACATTTAATGTCTGGAATTAACACATTCACAGTTATCATAGTAAATCAATATAGAATTTAAAGAAAACAATTAATCATGTGAGACCATCTTAGGTAACTCACAGTACGCTCCAAATTAACATTTGCTTCCATGATCGGGAAACGTCTGGATGCGGACATTCTATCCTGTATATCAACATCATGCAATACACATATTGCATACACATTATTAATTGCACAATCACATAAGCATTCAATTATACACATATGCATATATGTAATGTATAATGCATGCTCAAATTGACTATTCCGGGTATGTTTCCTTAATCACGTGTCTTAATCATTCAAACCTAACCATTTGTATGTGTCTAGCTTATTCTTAGGTTTACACCTTAAGAACACTTGGTTATTCTAATATCATAAATCAATCACTCGCCATTTCTTTTCTAGCATTATATGCTCTCCTAATATCCAAATCTCATTCACCTTTACTTAATACATATTACTCAACTCCTTTGAATAACAACTACAATCATATAAACATCTTCATTCCCATTATACTCATGCGTTTGGTACTTTCATATCAACAACTCATTCACTAAGTTATAACCTCAGTTATCACCTCACACATATCACACATTTAGTCACTTAATCCAAGCATCATTCTAGGTTCAATTCAAGCTTCATTTAAGCCTAAATGCATTATAGGAAAGCATTGATAAGTCAATAATTTATATATATGATTTTGTGATAAGAGGCATAACTTTCGTTGTGGGTGTCGGATCAAATTCATTTAAGTATGCTTTCGAAGTTGACTTTAAGTTCTACAACTTCCGTGAAGACCCTGAAGAGAGATTTTGCCTTCTAAAGGGTCAAAATTATACATTTATGTAGGTGTCTAGAGAATGTTCGCCCAGCGGACATGTGTCCCTCCAAAGGGACATGAACAGAGCTAGAGTGTTGGAATTCCAGAGAATATCTGCCCAGCGGACTTGAAGTGCCCCCAATGGAAATCTAAGAGGCATATTCATGTTTAAATCATTCCTAGCCATTTTCTCCAATTTTCCAGCTCTTTCAACTATTCAAATTACATCCAACACCTCATATGCTTAGTCTATCATTTCTAACTTAATTCCATATCATTCTTACCCCCATTTCAACACAAAATCATACACATTCACCATCAATTTTCTGCACATTTTCAACTTCATTTCACCTTCATTTCATCTCTAACTTATCATTCTAATTCACCTCATTTCAAGACACTACTTTAGCCCTTTCTTTAACCTCAAGATCATTCTAGTTCATCCATATAACAACTACCCAAAAATTCATGTGATTAAGCATTAAAAACAGAATATAAGCATATCATCTCTTCATGAAATTTCTGCACTCTTTTTACATCATCATAATGATCTTTTCTATCTTAAAAATCATCTCAACAATAATTTATGAAATATTGATCATCAAATATACAAAAGCAAGACATGAACTTACCCAAGTTTCTCATTCACGTTTCAGAAAATATACATCCTCATTTTATCATCATTTAACTTCTAACTATCAACATACACGTCTCATTCAACAAATCATGAAGAGTAATATGCTGCTTACTTGTTTAAGCTTCAAGATCTTCAAAACACACTTAACCCTAGCTTCCCAACTTTATACGATCGTCATCATTTATGAAGGAGATATTAGGTTTTTAATGACAAATGAAGAAGATGATACAGTCTTGAAGAAACAAGTGAAGGAGTTTGACAAAATCAAAGATCATGAGGGTTGTAAAAAGAGAGTGTCGTGAGAAGGAGGGGAAGATGAAGAAAATGAGAGTGTTTGTGAAACAAAATGAAAGACAACAAAGATGTCTTTCAAATGGGCATAAAATCATAGATGGATGTGTGGCGTGGCAAGTGACACTTGTCACTTGCCACATGTCACCACCTTATAGTCC
>JANQAP020000549.1:1505530-1518796 GCA_026874005.2 Erythroxylum coriaceum | reverse complement strand
TTCTCACTTTCATCTAATCAATCTTTTTCAAATCAATTCAGATGGCTCTATTTTTTTACGGATAGGAAAAAAATTTCTTATAAGTGTATTGTTTCAATTTTCAAGTCATTTGGCGCTCGGGAGACAAAGTTATAACAAAATGAACGAAAGATGTTCAAAATAGTCTCTCTACAATAACCTTTGGTGCAACCCTTTTCACCTCTCTCTCTAAAACGCAGGTCTTCATCTTCTTCCTTTTTTTTTCCAGATTTTCTCACTTCGATCTTATTCAATGACCACATATGACACTTAAACCAACTCTTCTACTTCCATTTCAGTTCATCTTACTAAAAAACAACTCAAAATGCAAGATTAAAATAAGTACCAAAACCAGAAATTATACACGGCTGTTTATCATCTTCTGTATTGTTTACATCATTTTCTGCACTTATCATAATTCCATCCAATCCAAAAAAACACAGAACCTATTGACTTGTTTTGCAGTTATCCATGTCTCAGATTCTCATTAAACTCAATTCTCACAATCCTATAAACACTTTCTGCACAAACTCGATTTCACACAAACATCAAAAACAACAATTATATTCATGTATTTCATCAGAGTTTCTGTACTTTCATTCTTTTTCTGTACTCTTCCTAAGCACGGTTTCAGTGATTTTTCAAGCTCAAAACTCACTTCACCAATATCTTATGACATATTGATCCTCACATATCCAGAAACAATATATCCATACTTTCATCCTTCAGTCACCATAACTACACTTATTACTCATGCATGTATTCCTTTACACTGTTACAATATCATCAGAAATCACGATTCAACAAGGTTTCCAGCACATTATTATCAACTCTAAATTAACACCGAAACTACTCAACTTTCTCAATTCATGCATGAACTCATTTTCAACCATTATAACATCATCAGCATCAGTTATAGTATCCAGAAAACTAAAACCACCACTTACTTGATTCAACTATCCTTCCCAGCAGTAAGAGTGTATCAATAACAGAGAAATTTCACAACTGATGTTTCGGTGGATGAGCAAGGAAAAATAGTTTTGGTAAATAGTGTTCTTTCGGTGAAGAAACAACGAGAGAAAGAAAGAAAACTACAGACATTTTCCTTCTCAAAATCACTTGCTACGTGTCCTCTTGCATGCAATACATTTGTCACTTATTTTTGTTGCCACATGTCACAATGTTATTGGTTTATTCTTTCAATATTTTACCTAGTCTAAAATACCCCAAATTTTCAGAAATTTCCTAAAATTCACCAAAAATTTTGAAATAATACTAATAATCTCCAAATAAAATTTTAACGCAAATAAGTCACAATTCACATTTTAATCAATCAATCATACCCGGAAAATGTCAATGAATGCAAGTAAAATTATTTTAATGTATCAAAAATAAATATTCACATGTGTGTGAATATACTATGATGCATGAGCATGAAATGCACTTCTAATTTCTCACTATACTCCCAATTCACTATTTTGAGGTCTAGCCCCGAACATGGGATGTCACAATACATGTTTCATTCTACAAATCATAGAGAACCATATGCTACTTACTTGATTTAGCTTTAAAATCTTCAAATCACACTTAACCCTAACTTCCAAGCATCAATCGATCATCATCATCAGGGAGGTTCGGAGGATTAGGTTTTCTAGTGGCAAGAAGATGAGGACACAAAAATGGAAGTAATAAATGTAAGATGAGAGCTAGGTTCAACGTTAATGGAGGTTGGTGAGAAAAATTGTGAAGTGAAGAAGAGGAAAGATGGAGAAGGTCACAAAGAGAAGAAGGAAGCAAGAATGAAAAACAAATCAAATGGTCTTTCATGTTAAAAGAATCGTGTGGGATGAGTGGTAAGTGGTAGTGCCACTTTTCACTGCCATTTGTCACCTCTCTATGGTCTTATTTGGACCCTTTTTTAATAACTAATCTATATGTCTCCAATTTTTACTCCAATTATCTCCCAATTTTTAATGATACTTGTCATTTAATCTTAATGTCACTTATCAAAATTTCTACTACCATTTGACACTTATTTCTACTACCATTTATTATTTGTCTTGCCACTTGGCATTTTTCCTAGTCCAAAAATGCCTTTAATTCCATAAATTTCTCAACTTAACAAATAATTTCCTACATCACCAATTACCATTTATTAACCAAAATTCAATACATAATAATTATAATCCACATCATAATCACATTAAAATCATTTATACCCAAAAAAGTCAAATGAGTGCATGGATAATCATCGTAATGTGTGAAAAATTCAAATTCATGTGTGTGTATGCTAACATTATGCATGAGTATGAAATGCATTTTTTTTAATCTCCCATTGTTATTTCTCATTTGCAGAAATTTAGGGTTCTAACCCTTAATATGGAAACGAGATGTTGCAATTCTCCCCTCCTTAATAAATTTCGTCCTCAAAATTCTTACCTGATTGTTCAAAAAGACAGGGGTATTATTTCCTTATATGCTCCTCCGTTTCCCATATATCAACATCACTTAAATAATTTCTTCCAAATGACTACATCTAATGAAATCACTCAGTTTTTTTTCAACTGCTTATTCAAATACCATACTATCTTAGCTGGTTCCTCAATATTTATATTAGATTATTCACAATCTCACTTCCTGTGTCAATAGCATATATTTCGAATCATATCGATATCTCTTAAACATACTCACATGTAACTTATTGGGAATTTGACACGTCTTTTATTGATCAAGCTAACTCATAAGTCAATGGTTCTATTTTCCTTAATACTTCAAATGGACCAATACATTTCGGCTTAATTTATCCTTTTTACTGAACTTCTTTTTATTTTGAATCACTTAATTTCTACTACAGATTCATTTCACTTATCAGCAGTATCTCGAATCGATTCTGGCCTTCAACTATTCTTAGGCCTTCTTTATCTTAATACAAAGGTGGACGACTCTTTTTGTCATATAACACCTCATATGATGTCCTACCGATGTTACGGTGATAATGATTGTTATACTTAAAATTAATCAAAACTATATATTGACCTCATGTTCCTTTAAACTCCAAAATGTAAGCTCTAGTATATCTCCAACAGTTAAGACTGTTAGCAAATCAAACATTTAATCATACAGTCATCCATTTGCTTCTTCATCCTTGGCCGTTAAATATTGTTCCAGCGTATTACTATCAGGATGTATAAAATGGGCTGCTATTTGTGCTTTCTCCAAAAATCTCTTTTCTCAGTCTTCTACATCGGATACACATATTTCTTACCTCAATCATAAAGTATCATCTTCTAATTCAAACTTAAAATTCATATTCATTTTCAATTTCTTAGTAAGATTCACTAATTATGAATCCTCCCTTTTAGGTTTTTCTAATCCTTCCATACAAAATTGATCTTAAATTCAACGTAGCTAATAACACTTCATTTTGCCCAATTTCAACTCAATCCTTCTATGTTCTTTATAGCACTAAATTTAATAATCTGGATATCAGAATTTGTGCTATACTGCTACTGGAATTTCTGCTTAATATATCAACCATAACACTAGCTTTATCAAGAAAATGCTCATTTACACAATCATAATCTTCAAGTAACTCTATCCACTTGGCATTTTTCCTAGTCCAAAAATACCCTTAATTTCATAAATTTCTCAACTTAACAAATAATTTCCTACAACACTAATTATCATTTATTAACCAAAATTCAAGACATAATAATTATAATCTAAATCATAATCACATTAGAATTATTTATACTCGAAAAATGTCAAACGATTACATGGACAGTCATTGTAATGTGTGAAAAATTCAAATTCATATGTGTGTGTATGCTAACATTATGCATGAGTATTAAATGCATTTTTCTAATCTCTCATTGCTATTTCTCATTTACAAAAAATTGGGGTTCTAAACCTTAATAACGGGAAGTTATAGTGGGTTACTCTCTCTCAAGTTATAATCATTAAACCTAAAATCATAACCCCTAATTGAATTATAGAATTTGCAATCTCTTAATTAACAAAAAAACCCCTAATTGCAATCAGCTCTTAAGCACTCTAATAGACAACGAGGTCCGAAAAGTCTGAAAAGTCCCTTGAAAACTTGAATTCGGTAGGCCTTCTGTGTCTGTTGTATAAGGCATGATCGTGGCACTTGATTCCTCTTTCTATCACGATTGTGGCAGACCAGAACTGATTCTCCTCCGTTCTTCGATATTTGTCTTGAAACACTAGAAAACTCATCAAGGCACTTCAAACATATAAAATTGAAGCTCATGTGCATGCTCTAACCTACAAAACACGCAAAACACAAATATTTAACTAAATAACAAAATTATAACCTAAACATGCACTAAACATTCAATTTAATAACTAAAAACATACTAAACTACCCACTAAAACATTATGCAATCTACCACTATCATGCCCTATGAATGCCACTTCACCTTCTATATAATAAATAAAAGACAACAATTGCCCACCACTTACCTCTACCCATGTGCCAAAAGCCTTTTCCATGGTCTCTATCTCAGCTACCAATGTTTCCAAGAATGTTAGGAATTACAAATCCACCACCTTTGAGCGTACATGTAGCCAAGGCGTTAATCAACAGTAATAGATCCTAGAAGATGCTAACAATACATAGTACTAACAAAGTGTGGAAATTAATGTTTTTTCTTTATTTTTATCATGATGGTCATTGTAAATAAAAGAGCCAAACTGACGTGACCGGTCTTCCTGGCTTGAATCTTTAATTATTGTATATAAATCATTACGACTTGAGAGTAAATAATAAATTATAATCGTTTTAAGAAAATACATTATATTATTTAAAAATATTTATAGAATTAGAATGTATCATATTGATTAATAAAATAAATTTTGTTAAAATAATTTTATAATTAGTGAAATTATAAAAGTAGTTGTAAATTTATAAGTTAAAAAGTTGTGTCAACTTTTGTAATAAATTTTGTTAAAATAATTTTGTACTATACCGGTTAATAAAATAAATTTTGTTAAAATAATTTTCAACAGTTAGAGGTTTAACATGAAGGATAGAGATTTGCAATTGAAATCACAAAATAGTGGAATTTTTGTAAAAGGTGATGTGAATACTAATAATTTGGATTATTTTGATGTTTTGATAGATATCATACAATTAAATTATCATGAGGGAAATAGTATCATTTTATTTAAGGCTACATGGTGGGATGTGTATCATAAAGGTGGATATAAGGTTAACAAGTTTGGGTTTCCTATGGTCAATGTCACACATGAGATGAAAACTGATGAGCCATATTTTCTAGCTTCTCAAACTAAACAAGTTTACTATGTAAGAGATGAGCCATGCCAATTGAGCCATTTAAATCAGATCTTCATGATAAGCCATGCCATGTCTCTAGCTTTCCATCAATCCTGCAATGAACTAGAACAATCTCCTTATTTCTTTGTACTTCTCTAACAAAGTAAAACTTAATTTTAAAATGCTTAGTCCTGCCATGGAATACAAGATTGTTAGAAATAGTTATAGCAACCTAAAATTTTAATTGCTTTCCTCTGGTCATGCTTTAAGTATGTCAACAACTTGCTCAACCATAAAGCATAATTTACAATAGCAACATATTCTACTTCTACTATGGATTGAGCAATAACTTCCTGCTTTTTAGAGCTCTAAGAGAAATAACCTGAACTAAAATTAAATAAGTACCCTGAAGTACTTCTCATATCATCACAGGATCCTACCTAATCACTATCAGAAAAATCAAATAAATTCAGCTTCTCTAATTTTTAAATCCAAATCCCAAGATCTAAAGTGCGTTTAATAAATTTAAGTACTCTTTTTGAGATGAAATTCACAAGCATAATGTATAAACCTGGACAATAAACTAATAAGATACATTATGTCAGGTCTGGTTACTGTGAGATACATTAAGCAACCAATGAGACTACTGTAATGCCCTTCATCAACCTTCTCAACGCCATCATCTTCACTTAGCTTTTCATTTTGCATCAAAGGAGTACTAACAAACTTGCAATTCTCCATGTTGAACTTCTTAAACACCTCTTTTGCATATTTTTTATGTCCAATGAAAATCCCTTTCTGTGATTTTTATTTTTACATACCAAAAAAGTATGACATATGTTGATAGGCAAGTTTTCACAATTCATAAGCCCTCAAAATAATGCAAGGAAGTCATGGGAGTAGTATATGAGGTGTCAATCCCTTAAGGAGTGGTGAACTAATTCAATTCTAAGTTATCTAAGGCCCTAAGAATTATAAAATTGAAAAAAAAAGTAGACAAAAAAGTAAACACGTGAAGATAATTGGAAGAAAAATAATTTGTAAATTAATATGAAAGGAAATTAAATTGAGCTCTAACAAATCCACAATGAGAAATCATACAAGAAGAAGTTCCAAATTATGAGAAAGGGGGATTTTCCCCATCTTTAATGCTAACCTAGTCATGTAAGTGTTAATGAAGTGTCGGTTCTAGACTATCGAAGGGGGGATTACTCTCTCAAGTTATAATCATAAACCCTAATTAACAGTCCTTAATTAGGTTAAATACTGAACATGTAATCTCTTAATTACAAACAGCTCTAAACCTAATCAGTTCTTAAGCTTTCTAAAAAGCAACTGGGTCTCACACAAGATCTCTCTCCATATAATAACATATTTGATTAATTGCATGGTCAATTGGATCGCTTAACTCTAAGTCTCATTAACCCAACCCAATCATTTTGCATTCGATTCACTCACTCGATGTATTATCGAAGCATGATGTTACAACAATTAATCACAAAACCTAAATGATTAAACACAAAAATGACTATATTAATATTAAATCAAGTCAAAATCCCTAAAGAAAATTAGAACATCATATTCAAACCCAAATTCATCAATATATTCATATCCTTCTCAACATTCAAATAAAAGAACTCAAAGATGAATGAAATACATTTTGGAAGGGGATTGGGATGCCAGGGAAAGTAGCAGTAGTAGAAGTCAACTCCTCTCTCCTCTTATTCCTCTTCTCTCTCTTCTTGGAGTTTTTCCAAAAGTGGTAGATTGGAGAGCTCCTTAGGGTTCTTTATCCTTTTCATACTCTTTTATATTTTGGGCAATCCTAAGATTTTTTTGGGTCCAAAAAGTCCCTCGAAAATTTAAATTTGGAAGGTTGTCCACATCTGTCCTCATGCAGGCCACGATTATGGCACTTGATTTTCCTTTTCTATCACGATCATAGTAGACCAGACCACGATCGTGGCGCCTTCTATTTGATTCTGTCACGATCGTGGTCGTGGGTTTGGATTCGGGCCTTCTCTGAATTTTTCTCCGTTCTTCGATATTTTCCTTGAAACACTAACAAATACATTAAGGCACCTCAAACATGTAAAATTGAAGCTCAATCGCATGCTCTGACACACAAAACACAAAAATCTAACTGACTAATATAATCCTAACCTAAACATGCACTAATCGTTCAATTTAATAACTAAACACATACTAAACTACCCACTAAAACATTATGCAATCTACCCGTATCAACATATCTCCCAAATTCTATCATCTTAAACTCCTCCATCATCTGCACATTAAATTGCTTCCTGTCACAAGCAAATCATCAACATATAAAGAAACATAAATTAAATCATTTTCTACAACTTTCACATATAGAGTTAAGTCAGTTAGACTCTTCATAAAACCAATACACAGTAGGTGATTATCTACCCTATTATACCAAGCTCTTGGAGCTTATTTTAAGTTATATAAGGCATTTTTAAGCAAATGCACTTTGTCTTATTCTTCTTTAACTATAAAACCTTATGGTTGCTCAACATAAATCACCTCCTCCAAGTATCCATTTAGAAAGGCTAATTTGACATCAAGTTAATAAATTTTCCACTCCTTTTGAGCTTCAAGGGCCAAAAGCATCCTTATTGTGTCAAGTCTTGTTACTGGTGCAAATATTTATGAGAATTCCACTCCAAATTGCTGAGCATACCCTTTAACCACCAATCTTGCTTTATGCTTGTTGATGGAACCATTAGAATTTAGCTTGGTTCTGAACACCCATTGTACTTTAATTGGCTTTTTGTGCATTATTCTATCTACCAAAACCAAATTTGATTTTTTTTTCAATCATTCTCAGCTCCTCCTCTATTATAGAAATCCATTTTTAATCCTTTTATACCTCTTCATAACCTACAGGCTCAAGTACAACAACGTTACATCTTTGATAAATGTCAAAGAGCAATCTCGTACCTTTGATTGTTACATCATCAACAAAATCATCAGCTTCTCCTTTTAAATCAAATTTCTTATTTTTTGCATTTTCTACTTCTGATCTGTCATAATTCAAAGATTAAGTCACTTAGACTCTTCTTAAAGCCAATACACAGTAGGTGATTATCTACCCTATTGTTCCAAACTCTTGGAGCTTATTTTAAGTTATACAAGGCATTTTTGAGTGTGTACACTTTGTCTGCTTTTTATTTAACTATAAATCCTTCAGGTTGCTCGACATAAATCTCCTCCTCTAAGTAGCCATTTAGAAAGGTTGATTTGACATCAAGCTAATAAATTCTCCACTTCTTTTGAGCTTCAAGGGCCAAAAGCATCCTTATTGTGTCAAGCCTTGTTACTGGTGCAAACATTTATGAGAATTCCACTTCAAATTGCTGAGCATACCACCTTTTAACCACCAATCTTGCTTTATGCTTGTTGATGGAACCATTAGAATTTAGCTTGGTTCTGAACACCCATTTTACTTTAGTTGGCTTTTTATGACTTAGTATGTCTACCAAAACCCAAATTTGATTTTTTTCAATCATTCTCAGCTCATCTTCTATTGTAGCAATCCATTTTTAATCCTTTTCTACCTCTTCATAACCTACAAGCTCAAGTACAACAATGTTACATCTTTGATAAATATTAGAGAGCAATCTCGTAACTTTGATTGTTACATCATCAACAAAATCATCAGCTTCTCCTTCTAAATCATATTTCTTAATTTTTGCATTTTCTATTTCTGATCTGTCACAATTCCAAGATGCAAGTTCATCAAATTTATTATCTCTATCAACTGTCACCTTTCTTCTCAAAGGCTGGTAGACTTTGAACCCTTTGGTGATGTTGCTATAACCAATAAGAATCCCACCTTCGGCTTTCTGATCTAGCTTGTCTCTTTTCACGTTAACATGTATGTAACAAATGCACCCTAACACCTCGGTATTCTCAAAAGAAGGTTTATAGCCAAACCATACCTCAAATGGAGTTTTTTCTTTCAGTGCCTTTGTAGATAGTCTATTAAGCAAGAAAATTGCAGTGTTGACAGCCTCTACCTAAAAACATTTAGGCATCTTCTTCTCAGACAGTAGGCACCTCGCCATCTCCATCACCGTCCTATTTTTTTGGCTCACTCACACCATTTTTTTGGCGTGTGTAAGTGACTATCAGTTGATGTTTAATGCATGCATCTTTACAAAATTTGTCGGAATTATATTCAGTTTCATTATCAGACCTGATCACTTTGATTTTTAACCCAATTAGTAAACTTCCAAAATACCTCAGCAACTTCAGATTTGTATTTCATAAATTGAACCTAATAAAATCTACTAAAATCATCAATAAAGGCTATGTAATACCTACTGCCATTTCGAGATAAGGTTTTTATTAGACCATACACATTTGTGTGAATAAGTTGGAGCTTTCTGTTTCTCTGTAAGCCTTGTTATTTGAAATCATAATCTGGATTGTTTTCCCTTTTAAGAAACTTCACAAACTCCATTTCCTTCAATAATAGGAAAATTCTACACAAGCATATTCTTATGCATATAATTAAGTGCAATATAATGAAATTAAAGTGTCCCAAACTCTTATACCAAAGCTCTGATTGGTCCGATGAGCTGGAATATGCATAGGTATTAGCCTGAACCAATTCAAGTGAAAAACTCTTCCCTTTCATCTTTAAAAAGAATAATTCATAGCTAGCAAGATTATATATCACACAAGTTTTACCTTTGAATACCACAGAATAATTCTTTTCAAGTAAATGCCTAACACTCAACAAATTTTGATCAATCTCAGGCGCAAACAATACATCTGAGATAAGTTTTTTACCTGAAGGAGTCTCAGTTACCACAATCCCTGAACCTTTGACTTCAATATATTCTCCATTTCCAATTCTAACCTTCGAAAATTCTATTGTGTCAAGATCTTTGAACATGGACTCATCAAATGTCATATGATAAGTACAGTCACTGTCGATTAGCCAAGTTTCATTGGTACAGTTGCTTGCAAAACAAATTGCCACAACCAGTTTCTCCTCTTGCTCTTGATCAGCAATATATACTTTTTATCCCTTTTTCTGCCTGTTTTTGCAAACCCTCTCTATGTGACCCATTTAGTTGTAGGACCTGCATTAAATAGCAGGTCTAAACCAGCAATATTTTTCCAAAATGAGAAGATTTCCTACAATGTGAACATAAAAGATATTTGTTGTTCTTTCTCCCATCTATGTTGTTGTCACCTTCCTTTTTATTTTTCTTGTTCCTATGTTGCCTTTGGCTTTTTCCACCTTACTGAATATGCTCCTTTTCTTTGGCCTGTACCACTCCTTTGGTCACATTTTCTTTTCTCATGGCCCTTTTTTGCTCTTGAGCTTGTAAAGCATTGATAAGCTCAGTCAAAAAAAAATTTTGTAAGGTCTCTAGAATCTTCAAGAGATAAGATCTTTCCTTTAAAATTTTTAGGCAAGCTCACTAGCACTTTCTCCATAACCCTACTGTCTAGAAACTCCTCACCCATCAGCCTAATCTTGTCCACAATGGACAGGAGTCTATCAAAATATTCTTTTATTGTTTCAGTCTCCTTCATGCTCAGAACCTCATAATCCTTTCTAAGATTTAGAATTTGCATCTGCCTAGTTCTATCGTTACCCTGAAATGCCTCCTTAAGTGCATCCCAGGCCTACTTTGGTGTCTCACAAGCCATTATTCTTGTGAAAATTGAATTTATAACTATTGAATGAATGCATGTCTTTGCCTTGCACTTCTTGGTTCTTTCCTCACTGTGATTTTTAAGCTAATTCAAGGTTGGATTGACTGGCAATGGAGGTGAATTTCTATCAATTTCCACCGCATCCCACAAATCAAAGGCTTGCAAGTAGGTCATTTCCCAGATTTGATAGTTCTCTCCTAAAAAATAGGAGGGGAAGACAACGAAAAACTATTTGAGGCCATATTTGAATGTAAGTTAAGGGTTCTGGCAAAAATTAGTTAGGAAACTTGGTAGGTTTTTCTTAAAAACTCTCCAATTCCCCCTCACAGACTCTCTAAGATCATTGAGGGCTTTAATACCAATTTGTTGGTTTTAGAAAAGAAAAGTTCGAAAAGGAGAGAAGTGAGACTAAATTGGTTTAATTTCTCATTTACTAGAATTGAAATTTATACAAGCATTTCAACAAAAAAATAAAAAATAGTTCCTAAAAGTCATAAGCAAATCTGTTCAAAACAAAAATTCAAAAACATAACAAACTAGATACTTAACAACTTAGCAACTCTAATATGCAGTAAAAGATGCAATCTTTCAACAATAACAAAGAAAAACAAAAACAATCTTGAATAGTTAATATAAAAGGAAATTAAGTGAAACTTTTTAGTTCATAAAAATTATAAATATTCAATCAATACTATTTACAAATTCCCTAGTCAAAGTTATTTTGTAATTAATGCTATGCATTTCCACTAATTAATTAGGTAGGTAGAGTTAATAAAAAGTAAAGGATGTATTTATGCACTATCCTATTGCACGAATTACATGTAGACACAAAAACCTATGTCCAAAGTCATAAATTTCCAAGACTTAAGCTCATCCTTTATAAAAAAAGTATTGGCACCTTATTAGCAAATTGCAAAATCACCATTTATATTAGAATTATAAACACTTCTTGTTCCACTTGTTCATCATATAGGAAATAACTATAAACACTTTTACATAAACTTTACTAATCATGTCAATGTTTTTTATGCCAACCTATTTTAGTTTAGTGAAATTTGATGATGCTTTGATTAACAATGTCTATAAGAGTACCCCAGATTGTAAACAATATGTATCTATCTTTACTGCAGACCCCAGAGGGAGAAAAGGCAACACGACATGTTTAGCAATCATAGTGGTTGATGCTCTTGATTCTAAATCACAAGCAATGTTGAAGGTCCTATAGTCACACATACTAAAGATTTTATCTTTAACCAACATTTGATGATTCTATTAGTTCTTATAATAAAAGCTTATAGAGTTTTACGTCACGATGACCATAAGTTTGGCCAAAATAGAGTGAACGATGCAGCAAATGAGGTTGGCTCCTATAAAGCTTGCTTCCAAGCCAAGTCTCCTATCACCTCCTATAACTAAGATTTGCATGATGCTGCTACTATATTTTTAGCCATTGCCAACTTTTGCTTTTCCAATCTACTAATTAGTTCTTGCTTTGGCTCTTTTTTGGTTATAACTTTGTTAAATACAAAACTAATGTTTAGACAATTAATAAAGCTAGAGGAACTTCATTTTTCTATATTAACAGAACTATTGAGTATTGACTATAGTTTTAATTAATAGAACTATCTTATTAAAATTTAAGATAAGTAAAATTCACGATAATACATTGATAAATTAAATGTTTAATTTAACTTCATCTTTAATAATTATATAGTTATTATAGTATTTTGCTGATAGAAAATGCTCACATATTATGTTAGTAGTATATACTCATATACTATTTCGTTCCTATAAAATAATTCTTTAAGAGAAAGGAAATTTATTAGTCTAACTCACTTTGTTTGTCAAATTATTTAAGTCACATTATTCAATTTGTTACCAAGTCATTTTTGTTTGTGTTTAACTTAAAAAAAATTATTTCCAATTTTATTATAAATGATCTATTATATTCTTATATTAAAAGTTCTTTCACAATTTTGGACACTATACTCCTGCTTCCATGTTTTACCACCTTAATGGTATCATTTAATAAGTTTGGTAATGATCATTATGTGATTCTTTGAGGATTATTTGGTTCCACTTTTATTTTTGTTATAATTGTTAATTTTTTCCTATTTCCATTTCTAAAGTTAAAAATAAAAACCTAGCTAAATTGACATTTATAATAACTACTGAAAAAGCTTATTTAATTGAGATTTGTAATAAAAAATTGAAAAAAAATGTATTTGGTTTCATCATCTCGCTTTTTT
>JANQAP020000549.1:1462597-1474597 GCA_026874005.2 Erythroxylum coriaceum | reverse complement strand
CGCCACCCTCGAGGGGCACGGATTCGGATATCACCATCGGTATCGGGTTCGGGTCCAGCGGGAATGGGGTGTTACATCATTGGACTGTGAAAAATTGTATCTTATGCTAATATCTTTCTTAAAACTATTAACAACTAATCTTTGGTTGATTAGTTGAAACATCTATACAGTTAAAACTGCTAAGATTTCGTTACTTGATTTATAAATTTCACCGTTAGATTTGACCTTAATCCAAAGGATTTATGTTGACTTATCTCTAGGTTTACATATAATTCCTTCCAATTATGGTATATCTATTCATACAAATGGATTTCTCAATCTCATTCATATGAAATCAAACATTAAACTAAAATCCTGGACATATTAATTCAAGAATAAGAACACATAATTGAATTATAGTAAATCAATCAATTAAATTTTATTAAATAAAAGATCAAATCATAGTATCCATCCCTACTTAGGGTTCATTATACCTAGACACTAAATCAACTTATCTCCTACACATAGAAAATGAAATAAACATCAAAAGCTCATAATAAACACTAAAAGGAAAATAATCCATGATATATATCCTTTTTTCTAATGTAATTTTCTTGAAAATTTAATGAAAGGCTACTCTTAATAAGATCTTTTGAAACTATTTTCATGTTTTCCTTGTCCTAGGATGAAAATTATGTCTCCTACTTTAAACATTTTCTCTAACTCTAACTCTGGTTACCTCTTTCTCATCTCCTTTTTATAATTACCTTTTATATTGTGAAATTAGGATTTTTGGGATAAGTGGTTGATCGTGTATCTCAAAAATCACCTCAAGATCTCAAATTTAAACATTTCCAAGAGCTTACACAATTATGGGACACGATCGTGTATGTTAATTACACAGGACAAAATAACATCTTTGAAGATTTAATGTTTGCAAGGTTATACACACTAAGTTTTACTATTTTTAACCTTGGTAAATTTTGCAAGTGTACGGGTCGTTCGCGTAGTACCTAAGGTATCGATCCCACGAGGAAGGCTAACTAGTCCTAAATCTAAGGTCACCCTAAACTATTATAATTCTAAACAATTAACTAATGTAGAAACTCAATAATCAAATATGAGAATTTAAAGTGCAAAAAAGTCACAAAGTAGCAACTCACACAACAATCCAAAATCAACCTAGAAATAGTCAAGTGAGAGAATGGGGGATTTAATTCGAAAGTAAAGAAAATCTAACCAATTATGTAATTTTCGACTTAACGGGCCTAGACGATCCTAGGTGAATTACTCTCTCTCGAGTTATAATTCTTAACCCTAATTGATGATCCTTAATTTAAATTATGGAATCGTGATCTCTCGATTCGCGATAGACCCAAAATCTACGTTAGTTCTAAGTTGTCCAAAAATCTACCAGAAATCTATGCTCGATCTCTCGTTACACGACTCTACTAGCTTGATTCAATTCTCTACCTATCGATTCACCTAACTCTCGTTAGCCCAAATTAGTGATTTTTACCTAGCTCACCCTCTCAGTTTATCACCAAGTTATTAATAACAGAATTTGAATCACAATTAAATCAAAAGAAAACACAATCAAATAAACTTTATTAATTTCAAGAACTAAAAAAACCCGAAGGTAAGTATAGACAGTAAACCAACACTCAACAACAATATTTCCAATGAATATCCCAATTTCATACATCCATAAAATCGAATAAAAATAAGAAATACTATCGGAGCAGATCTCGGAGGCAGCGACTGCGGGAAACCACCTGTTCTAAAAAGTACTTCGCGTTAAACTTATCTCCATGTCTCTCTTCCTTCATCTCCTTCCTCAATCTCTTGATCTCTGTCAAGGTTTTTCTTAGAATTGACGGAATGATACTCTCTTGCATGACTCTCTAAGCTCTCCTCAAAACTCCTGGCGGCTGTCACATCATGTTCTATTTATTCTGTGGAAGCCCTAGGTCAAAGTTGGGTCGAAACGGTCCACAAAATCTTAGAAAAATTGAGTTTTTTTCTCAGCACAACACAAGGCCTGTTGTTTAGCCTTTCTGTCATGATTGTGGCCCAATGTACATGATCGTGGCCTCACTTAACACTCTTTGTCATGATCGTGCTCCCGGTACACGATCGTGGCCTGGCTGCCGCTGGCTCTTCCTTCTCAATCACGATCATGGCCTATAGCTTTAGCCCGAAACTCCTCGAATCTTCGCCATTCTTCCCTGTTTACTCTAAAACACTAACACGCATCACGACACTTCAAAAATATAATATTTAAGCTCAAAGACTTAATCTAACCTATAAAAACACTAAAACACACAAACTAGCATAATTACACCCTAAATACACACACACCACTCAAATTCACACTAAATAAATAACAAATTCAACCTTAAAACATATGCAATTACACAATTATTAACATCCCTACACTTAAACGTTTGCTTATCCTCAAGCAAACAAAACAACAAAATATATAAAAACATATAACACACAATGCAATAATGAGGCAATGACTTTAACTTCATGAAATAAATTTAATCTAGAACACAATCCTTCAATTATGTCAAACTATTAACAAAAAAAATATGTATAGGGGCTTGAACTAAATATACAACTTAATTGAGACCTAAGTGTTAACTTATTTACCCTTTTCAATTGTACACACATATTAATAATTTTTTGGTCCTTCAGACTTTGTAACTATTCCTAAGTATATTTTTATGAAAATTCAAGCTTATTATAAGTCCGGTAGGTTTTTATTAGAATTTTTTAAATTTTATTACCTGAACTTAGTCTTTTACTCGGAGGTAAACATTTGTGATGAATGTCGATCCAGTTACTCAACTAAGTCATTTTATTAAACAGCTTGGTTGAAACATCATTATAGCCTTTTTACGGGAAGGTACATATTTGTGATGCGTGTCAATCCGGTTACTCAGCTAAATCACATTTTTAGCTGGCTTCTAGTTCTATTTATAACTAAAAGGTCAGCAGAATGTGATTTACTAACAAAGCATTTTATTATTATTCTTATTATTGCCTACCTTTTTACTTTTGGCTGTTCATTTTCATGAAAAATACTAGTTAAGCTACTTAACCTAAAAGACCTCAAATTATAAATGAATGTGACAATTTAAAGGGTGCTAAATTTACACTAAGTCCTAATTAGGCTGTATATTCATCCAAAAGCTCCCTAATTCACTAATTTCACAGGCTAATGATAGTTAACAACCTAATAGACTATGTCCAAAATTAAATAAATTTCACTCAATCTAAGCCATTGACACATTCACACACTTCACACAATGTAACCTAATACTATCATGTAGTATGCAAAATCACATTCAAAATAAAACACACAATCTGTCTCCACATTTGAACAACACATTGTCCTCAATGTGCGAAGGAAGTACACACAAGCACATAAACAAAGGGTAAAGATAAAATTTAAAGTAATAAAGAACAGATAAAATAAAAATAAAAATAAAATAAAATAAAAAATAAAAAACATAATGACAAAATAGAACTGAAGGCTAATTTGGGAAAGAAAAATTAATTTGGGTTAGATAAAAATCTCAATGGAATGGAGGTGGTGACAGTTTCGAAGATGGCAATTGAACACCTTGAGACTCGAAATACCAATGGATCCATCGGATATCTCGGCTCTGGCGTCATTGAGTGCGCGCCATCTCTGCAAGTGTTCTGTTGGTTTCAGATATTGCATCCAAAACCTTCTTCCAGCCTTGCTCTTCCTTTTCTTCTTCTTTCGATTCCTTACTAGTAGATTCCTCCCGTCAAGGCTGCGCTGAACTCAAACTCACTTGACCTACCCTGGTCTACACATATGTCTTCTTGTGGATCTCCTGTAGACTCATATTTGTGGAATGGATGATCTCTGCCCAAAATAAATGATAATGGTTGAGGAAGTCAAGGAGGTGAATTGTTAACCCCCTTCGTTCCACACCAAAATGTTCTGCAATGGCAGACACTATGTATCCCATTCCAAGATGGTTGCTCCACTTGCATGGAGTCGCAGCAATAGCATTCAGGACATGGGTGGACTTGCAGACTGGAATACTATGGCCCATGCACCACAGTATGAAAAGTTCCTTGGTGGAATATTTGTTGGTTTCTGACTCGTCAAAAACCAGATGGTACATAAATTTGTGCAGCAGTAAGTGTTCATGGGACTGAATAATGTTATTGTATACATTTTTTGTGTAGAATCACTCAATTCCAGTCAACTCATTTCAATATTAGGAGACACGTAAATTGTCATGTTGATCAACTATGGTGGATTCGGGGAATCCACACATCTCACACATAAGTTCAACATTCAGTTCGTATGCTCGTCCTCCCAATCTAAACTATAATTCTTTCGTGTTCTTAGGGTCAAAGGTCAAGGATGTGAAAAATTCTAATGTAAGCTCTTCATACAAGGAATTGGAATCGTATGAACTGGCTCCACTGGATTCTTTCAGCTAGGTTCTCTATCTGCTCACTCAATTCTAGCCTATCTAATGTGTCAACATCAAAGTAACTAGGAGCTACAATTTTCCTAGAGTGAAGGGATCGGAAACGAATACCTTCCTCCTCAGTATAGATGGGGAATGGTGCTCCAAAGTCTGCCGCTCGGCTCCTTCTTCCCAGCTCGCAACTTGCTATCTTCCAAAAGGTTCCTATCGGGCCGATTGCTTAATGTGTGGCATGTTTGAGGTAGGATGTGGAAGAATTTAGGAAGGTTAAAAATTTAGTGAGAGGGGAGAGTGTTTGGATGTTTGAATTCTAGAGAGATAAAATGAAAATGAGGGTGAAAGTGAAAAAGAAGTAAGAACTGAATATATAGGTGGTAAGAAGGGTATAATGTTAAAACTTCCGTTTAAAAATCGCACCTACCCTGTTTCTACATAGTCGCAAGCCACGATCATGGCATGTAGCGTACCACTAAGAGCATTTGCCATCGCAAGCCACGATCATGGCTTGCTAGGCTACAGTCGTGGCTAGCAGCTGACCTTTAACTCCTAAGTCCTTCGTTTGCTCTTTTCCAGTATTTTCTCTTTCACTTCGTAATTCTTCTATAGCCCTTCTTCACTTCCCTCTTTATGTTTGTACAATCTTCTTGTGATTTCAAAATCATGTTACTTTTTTGCTTTTATTCAACAGAAACAAAAATAAACTTAACTACGAAATTCAACTAGTCTAGCAAAATTAAACGACTAAACTAATTTTAATTTTTTCCATGGGTTGCCTCACATACAGTGCTATTTTTTACGTCAGTAGCTCGATGCTCCTTTAAGCTCATGATGGTTGGAATGAGTGGTTCGATGGTTGGGCTGCCATTAGTTGCAAAGTCTGTACCTTGGCTACCATATTGCAATTACCACCGTCCTTGCGATTTTCTTTACCTCGCCTTATTCTTTGCGAGCGCTTCTTTCGGAAAGAATTTACAGGATCCTCGATGTCCTCCCATCCTCCTCGAGGTTCGTTTTCTTTCACATCCACTAGAGGTGAAGGAGCCCCGTATTCTCTCATGGTCACCTTGAAGGTTATATGTTTCTTCCCTAGTCGCAGAGTTAGTTCACCCCCATCCACATCAATAACTGAGCACGCAGTGGCCAAGAACGACCGCCCAAGAATCATCGGAGTGTCCTCATCTTTGCTGATGTCCAAAACAAAGAAGTCCATGGGAAAGATAAACTTACCGACCTTTACTGGCACATCTTTAATGATTCCTATCGGTCTATGCGAAGTTCTATTAGTCGTCTTAACCAAAAACTTATTGGGCACTAACTCTCCTAACTTTAATTTTTGACTAAAAGCATAGGCCATCATATTTATGCTTGCGCCTAAGTCCACGAATGCACTATCTATAATAATGTTGTTGATACTACAGGGGATGAAAAAGTTCCCTGGGTCATCTTTCTTCATAGCTATATTGGGTTTTGCTTCCAGTGGTTGCTCCACAACCTTCTTCTTGACAGACTCTTGTAGGTTGAGCTTCATTTGTATTCGGTTTGTCACTTCCTCAATCTTATTATGCTCAATTTCTCATAATTTTTTTGCTTCCCTCTTTTCATATAACTCTCGTTGCTGCATAACAAGGAACAAAAATACCCGTCGAGTTACTTAAATTGACTCCATCACAGGCTCAATCAAAAGGCCTTTTTCAACTACTTGACATTTTTCTCTATCTTCTACCTTTCGCTGCACTTGTGTGGTTCCTCCATCCTGAGTTTGAGTTATGACCATGATATGCTCCTTTGGGTTGGACTTAGTGTTGCTTGGAAGAGTTCCAACATTCTTAGTCGACATTGCTTCCGCAAGCTGCCCCACTTGGACTTCTAAATTATGTATAGACTAGGCATGATTCTTTGTAACTTGCTTAAATTTAATCTCGAGCCTTCTATGTGCCTCCCCCATACCTCCTATCTTGTCCAAAATCTTGTCTAACTTCAAATCCATCGAGCTTGTCTTATCCTGTTGAAAGGTCGATTGCCCTTGAGGCTTAAACTGCCCTCCATTATTATTGTTTAACCAGGAGAAGTTAGGGTGATTCTTCCACCCGGGGTTGTATGTATTGGAGTAGGGATTATTACCCCCTCCTTGTCCAAATTGTGCCTGGTTATCCTCTCTCATCAGGTAGCAGTCCATAGTATCATGATCTACGTGACCACATAACTCACACTTCGCTTGCATGGCCTTAATCGGAGTGGAAGATGACGCCTTTTTATTGCTTAGTTGTCGAGTCAGATTGTTGATCTTAGCAAGCATCTTTATCATCTGATCGACTGCGACAACTCCCTTCTGCTATCTAAAGGTAGTAGGTTGTTTACTTCTCTCACTCACCTATAAGTAGCTATTACTCGCCATCTCTTCAGTTAACTCCTCTGCTTCATCAACCATCTTATGCATCAAAGATCCTCCTGACGCTACATTGATCGTGCCTCTGGTAGGTGGATTTACTTTGTTGTAGAATGTCTACAGGAGGAATTCCTTCGGTAGGTTGTGGTGTGGGCATCTCCTCTGCAGGTCTTTATAACGCTCCCACGCTTCATAAATCGACTCCTCGTCACCTTGTTGGAAATTGGTAATTCCCTTTATAATCTTTGTGCTCTTCATTAATGGGAAGTATTTATCTAAGAAGGTACGTATAAGCTACTCCCATGTCATAATGTTGGCAGGGCTTAGTGAGTGCTACCAAACCTCACTCTATCCTTAAGTGTAAAAGGGAACAACCTAATCTTAACAACATCCTCCAACATCTGGTGATATCGAAAAGTATCACAAATCTCAAGGAAACTAACGATGTGTGCGTTCAGATCTTCATTTGCTAGTCCATAAATTAGACATTCTGCTGAAGCATATTCAGAAGGGCTGGCTTGATTTCGAATGAGACTGCTTAAACAGGTGATCTAGCCACTCCTTGGTTCGCTGGGTTAAACCTTAGCCTCATGAAGTCCATGAGGATCCTATATTGTTGCCTTCCAGGGTTAACTTCTTGATCCATATTTCTTTGAAATTCTTCGGCCATTTGTGATTTCTCGATCTCTTTTTCTCCCTCTTGCCGAGCTTTCCTCAAGGTTCATTATAATCACGTTATATCTAAATCTATCGTTTCAGCTGCATGACGAACCTCTCATAACTCTTGTGTTCATGCAAGAGCAAGATTTTGAAATAAAACAAATGAAACAAAAATAAAAACAGAAAATCAAATCTAAGCTAATGCCTTAAACTATAAACTAAATGTCACCTTCCCCGGCAACGGCGTCAAAAACTTGTTCGTAAGGTTATACGTGCTAAGTTTTCCTATTTTTAACCTTGGTAAATTTCACAAGTGCACAGGTCATTTGCGTAGTACCTAAGATATAGACCCCACAAGGAAAGCTAACTAGTCCTAAATCTAAGGTCGCCCTAAACTACAATAATTTTAAACAATTAACTAATGCAGAAATTAAATCAGTCAATAATCAAATATGAGAATTTAAAGTGCAGAAAAGTCACAAAGTAGCAACTCACACAACAATCTGAAATCAACCTAGAAATAGTGAAGTGAGAGAAAGGGGGATTTAATTTGAAACTAAAGAAAATCTAACCAATTATGTATTTTTTGACTTAACGGGCCTAGACAATCCTAGGGTGAATTAATCTCGCTCGAGCTATAATTCTTAACCCTAATTGATGATCCCTAATTTAAATTATGGAATTGCGATCTCTCGATTGGCGCTTGACCCAAAACCTAAATTAGTTCTAAGTTGTCCATAAACCTGCCGGGAATCTATGGTCGATCTCTCGTTACACGACTCTACCAGTTTGATTCAATTCTCTACCTAGCGATTCACCTAACTCTCGTTAGCTCAAATCGATGATTTTTACCTAGCTCACCCTCTCAGTTTATCTCCAAGTTATTAAGAACAGAATTTGCATCACAATTAAATTGAAAGAAAACATAATCAAATAAACTTTATTAATCTGAAGAACTAAAAAAACCCAAAGGTGAGTATAAACAGTAAATCAACACTCAACAACAATATTTCCAATGAATATCCCAATTTCATACATCCATAAATCGAAGAAAAATAAGAAATACTGTCGGAGCAGATGTCGGAGGCAACAACTGCAAGAAACCACCTATTTTGGGAAGTACTTCACGTCAAGCTTATCTCCGTGTCTCTTCCTTCGTCTCTTTCCTCAATCTCTTGATCTCTCTCTAGGTTTTTCTTGGAATTGACGGAATGATGCTCTCTTGCATGACTCCCTAAGCTCTCCCCATAACTCCTGGCAACTGTCACATCATGTTCTATTTATTCTATGGAAGCCCTAAGTCAAATTCGGGGTACGGTCCACAAAATCTCACAAAAATTGAGTTTTTCTGTCAGCCCGACACAGGGCATGATCGTGGCCAACTGTTTAGTCTTTCTGTCACGATTGTGGCCCAATGTACACCCTGGCTGCTGCTGGTTCTTCCTTCTCTGTCACAGTTATGGCCTGTTGTGCATTTATAGCCTATGGCTTTGGGCTAAAACTCCTCGAATCTTCGCCGTTCTTCCCCATTTACCCTGAAACACTAACAAACGCATCATGGCACCTCAAAAATATAACATTTAAGCTCAAAGACTTAATCTAACCCATAAAAACACTAAAACACACAAACTAACATAATTACACCATAAATGCACACACACCACTCAAATTCACACTAAATAAATAAAAAATTCAACCTTAAAACACATGCAATTATACAACTATCATTTAACATTCATAGTCATTTACATTATCCCTTACATGGTGTGTATATTACTCACATAGGTGTGTATATCTTTATACAAGTGTATACCTTTAAAATAGCTATAATTATTCCATTTTATACCCTGATTTCTCTTAAGTTCTTCTTTTGTTGATGTGTGAAGGTAATTGAGACTTGAAAATACATTAGAAATAAAATAAGTACCTAAAACAACATAAAACTCTAAAATAATAAGTAAAAGTAACTAAATATGAGCATAAAAACATAGTCTATTAAGCGTTTATCAATTATGAATAGCATGAAACTTAAGTGACTTATTAAGTTGAAGAATAACCAAATCAAACTTTACAGAATGATGGTAATAGTATTGAATTATTAAATTTTATACATATCATTTGTTAGATATAATAATAATTTATGAAAGGATGAATACTTGTATTTCATTATTATTATTAATGATTTTATATAATATAGTTATATATATTAACTAAAGTATTAACTTAAAATTTAAAAATTTTAAAGTGTTTAAATCAAAGTATAAATTAAATAGTGAGAATACTGAAACACTTCGACAAGATTAATGTGAGATTTAAATTGATTCTCTATGTGGAATGAGATTCTCTAGTGAATAACTCCATACCTAAATTCTATAATAATATGGTTCTATGAAGGGAGGAATGTAATATGATATATAGTATGATGCAATATTTATTTCTTCTATAACTGGGCATTGTACAAAAGTACCTTCGATAGTTCTAACTAAATAAATTAACATAATTTCATATAAGATATGGAATGGTAAAACTGTGAAAGATTCAAAATTAATATTTTTGGGATGTGATGCTTAGTTGAAGCATATATTATCTAATAAGCTTAGAATAAATTGGATAATAAAAAGTTATGAGATATCCAAAAGGTTAGATATAATCTTATAAACCTTATTGAATAAAGTGTTCATGTCAATGTATACGTATAGGATAATGGTTCTCAAGATAAGTAGTGGGAGTAAGATAAAATTTGAAAAGTTCAAATTTCATGACAGCATAACTAATTAAAAATAGTGCCTTTATTGATACATTTGATATATAGTTAAAAGGTTATGAAACAATGAAAGATTTAATTTTATGATGAATTTAAAGAGAGTTTATTTTTTATATGATTATGAATTTATCATGTCTTCGAGAAGGTTAGTGGGAGTATAATTGTCTTCTTTAATAGGAGTATATAAAGATATCACTCAAAAAGAATAATAATTCGTATTTTTAATTTTTGAAAATATGATAGTCCAAGAGCAATCCTTGTTAGATTGAAAAGGTAACAACTTAATGATGGGATTTAGATTAACAAAGAAATATATGGAAGTTTTCTTACCTATTCTAAGTCCAAAAACAAAGATAATGTACTAAAGGTGTTTAGCATTTGAGATATCTGATACTTGTAAAATATTGAAGATATTCATTATTCTAATATGAGCTGATATTTGACTCCAAGGTTATATAGATATTAACTTTAGAAGTAACTACTAGTTAAGGTATATTTCAACAAATAAACTTATGTGCACTTCACTTAGGCAAGTCATCAACACCTTCTAAGCACTCCATCTAAGCATTTCATCAAATAGGTATTAGTTCCTTTGGTTTCTACACTTTAGGGGCATATATAACTTTATTTGATAGGTTAGAAACATCAGAATACCTACTATAAGCTCCCAAATAATCAAACAGCCAAATTTGGATAAAAGAGTATATTGAAGTCTTACTTCACTGTTTAAGACATTACCTCAAACAGGTTCTCTAAATTCGATTTTTAGGATATTTTGGGTAGTAAATAACAAGGAATCAGATCATATTGTGTGTAACAAATGTTTACTGATATCTTATAGTAATTGTTACTCAAAATGAGGCCTAAAAAGAGGCAAAACCCACACATTTTTTATCTTACAATGTATACATATATATAGACATCAATTTTAGACAAGTTCCAGTAGTTTTTTCACCAACCACCATGTCTTTTCATGCTAAACTTATCCTAATTTCAAATCTGCAGATTTTTGAAACAATATGACCCTTCCAAACATTTAGATTAGGACACATAACTTACAACTAACATAACTAACAAATCGACATAACTGACATAACCAAAAGTAACCATCATTCCATAACTTCCATTTTATAATTGTCATGATCAAAATTTGAAGTGGTCTTTAGTTTGTACCAAACTAGAATTTCCTACTACTATGATGCCACGATCCTCTCGTTTCTGAATGTGATTGTATTTTGACAAAATGGACAACTTGCACACTTTCCAACTTTTAATGACTTAGCAATTTTCTAGACAGCTTTATTTCATCAACTTCTTGCCAAAACATGCCACCATCATGTTACCAAAGTTGTTCAACATTGGTGTTTATCAAACACTGAAAAGAAGGTCTCACATTTTACTTAGAGCAATATTATTTTGAGATTAAAAAGGTTCCATTGTGGCATTAATTTCTAATCAAGTTAAAATATGTTTTTCATCTAGTGGAAATGATTGTTTGGATCAAGAAGTTCTTTAAGTAACTTGGTATAGTTACTTGAATTATTGAAATAGTAATGTATTATGGAACATTAGAGCCAATTGACATACCAAAGGAGTTAAGGTATCATCAAAGATCTAAATCACTACAAGAAAACAGTAAATTACAGACAGAAATCACCGACGAACCATCTTTTACCGTCGGTAAAATTACCGACCGACTATCGTTTCCGTCGGTAATATCAACGGAA
>JANQAP020000549.1:1441218-1453184 GCA_026874005.2 Erythroxylum coriaceum | reverse complement strand
AAAATTAAAGCCTAATCACGACAAAATAATAAAATAAAACCCAACATATAGTAAAAGAAATTCGGGGTCCAACAGAATATGAATCCATGTATTTTTTGTTATTATGAAAACTAAAATCCAACCATAGAACCTCAAGAATCTCATCATTTTGGCTCTAAATGGAGAGTGCTCTCACTAACCACCTATTCCAATTTACGGGTAGAATAATAATTGTAAATGATCATGAGCTCGTTGATGTAGACCTTATTGATGGTAGTCCATAAGTTATCCATATGAAATGGAAATTCATTAAGGAAGTCATTACTATTTATTCCTCTATAGTGTATGGCTCAAACTATGCATTCCAAAGGAAAGAGTTATGAGAGAGTTTTCTATGTTTTCAAGGTAGAGTGGATGGCCCCTGGATCATTTATGGAGACTTCAACTCCACGATATACAAAAAAAAAGTTGAAGGTCATTTCTCCCTAAGAAATTTCTCCTCTAATTTCAAAGATTGTGTAGAAAAACTAGAAGTGGTTGATTTAAAGTCCTAAGGACACTTTTTCATTTGGAGCAACAAGAAATCATCTGATTGGTTTCTAAAAAGAAAGCTAGATAGGGCTCTGATTAATGTAGAAGGGTTATAACAACTTCCTAAATCTAAAGCCTCCTTGTTAGATCCTCTCATTTCTAATCACACTCCTATTGTGCTAATGGATATGTTCTTACAGGTAAAAAAGTTTCCTTTCAAGTTTAATAACTATTTGTTCTATGATGAAGGCTTCCTGGACTCAGTCAAAAGGTGATTATATAAGAGAGTTTTTGGAACTTTCCAATTCATCTATGTGCAAAAGCTTAAAGCCATTAAGTCTAAACTTAAGCTACTCAAAGCACACAAAGGATCTAACACTTGTCTCGCGGTCAATATAGCTAAAGCAAACCTAACCTCCATTCAAACCAACTTGCAATTGTATCCTGGACATAGCTCCCTATTGAACAATGAGAAAATTCTCTTGAATAAGTATTTGTAAGTGTTGAACAATCACATTAGACTTTTAGAGCAAAAAGCAAGGCAGAATTGGTTGAAGTAAAGGGAAAGATGCACTAAGTTCATTTTTAGGTCCATCTTGGTAAGAAGGAATCTTAATAGGTTTTTGCTTTAAATTCCCTTAACGGTAATACCTTTTATCAACAAAAGGACCTCCTAGAAGAAGCTAAAAAACACTTCAGCTCCTTCTATGGTTCCTCTCAAAGTACCATTGCCTCTACTCTATTTTTGTGCTCCTTCATTAATAAAAGGCTGACTAATATTGAGATAGGTTACCTAATTAGACAAGTGGAGGAAAATGAAATTGAAAGTGTAGTTTTTCAAATGAAACCTAATAAAGCTCTAGATCTTGATGGTTTTAATGGTTTCTACTTTCAGAAATCTCAGTCACTAATTGGTCCAATGGTTAAAGCAACAGTAAGAGAATTCTTTTCCTAAGGAACACTTCTAAAGGACATCAGTAAGACTTTTATATGCTTGATACCTAAAAGAATGATCCCACTTCTTTGGATGATTTCAAACCTATTGCTTGTACAAATTTTCTTTATAAGATTATCTCAAAGATTATTGCCAACAGACTTAAGGTTGTCTTAGGGACTCTTGTTAATGATAACCAAAGTGCATTTATACTAGGTAGGCTAATTGGTGATAACATTTCAATAGTCCAGGAGATCCTAAAAGGCTAATACAGGAAGAGATCACCTCCTAATTGCTCAATTAAAGTTGATATCAGAGAAGCTTTTGATTTTGTTGAATACGATTTTGTTTTCTTAACCTTAGCAGTTGTGGACTTTCCTAGACAACTCATTATGTGGATAAAGACTTGTACAACTATTGCCCTCTTTTTTGTTCTATTTAATGGTACTCCTACAAGAATCTTCAAAGGAGTTAGAGGACTAAAGGTGATCCCATGTCTTCTTATCTCTTTATCCTTTGCATGGAGGTTTTCACCCAAATTCTAAGGCACAAGGTAGACAACAACAAAACTTTAAAATTTCACACTAAATGTAAGAAGGTTTCCTTGGTTAATTTATGCTTTGAAGATGACCTCTTTCTTTTTTATAAAGCTCATTGTAAGTCAATTGAAATCCTAATGTCCACCTTAGATCATTTTAAGGAATTATCTAGGCTTGAAGTCAATCACAATAAAAGTCACTTCCTGTTATCTGTTAGTGCTGAGCATTTGGAGAATAGAATCTCAACCATATTAGAGTAGTGCCCTAAAAGCAATCGCCTTTAGTGCGTTTTGTACAAAGTTATGTACAGACTTTATTTTCAATAATAAAGAAAAGCATATTTCATTAATTTGGTGTTCATTATTTATGAATTGATATTTATCTATAAGCAAATTAGTGAAGTCCATGATATATGACATAGCATGAAGGAAATTATGATGTGATCATAATATTGAGATTCCTATCATGTACAATTATGTCAGTATTTAAATTATCCCTAGTCATAGGATTAATGATACTGGACATCTTTAATGTAGATAGACTAGCACATGTCAAATTCTTTGATTTGATCAAGCAGTGGATCTCAGAAAATGTAAACATGAGATGTTTAAAGTTGGGATGTGGATGTTTACTAGATGTAGTAAGTACATTGGATGACCTACCATGAGATCATCACATGGATATCCTATTCTAATTTTAGTGATAATCTCATCATAGCAATAGTGCAAGTATCTTTAGACTTGAGGTACTCAAGAATATCTTGGATACTGATTCTATGCTTTGACTCTATTCCTTGTTGTCTTGCAAAGGTCACTCATAGGGTGGTAATTAGATACAGCTTCAGGTATTCAAAGGTAATTTAGTAGTCAGTAGAGAATTCACCACTTCTGTGATAGCAGAAGATGATGCCCATTGCCTCTTGTCGGGGTCATTACTTAGAAATCTCTGGCTGGAGTACATGTTTCATGAAGAATGTCCTCATTGACATATGGAGTAATGAATCCCAAGATGAGAACTAATATCACTTGGGCTAGATTTGACGTAGTCAGTCTAGTGAGAGATGACACTTTGCCCATATTCATAACCAAGTGGGGTATATACTCATAACCAAGTGGGGTATAGCATAGTAAAAGGACGAATTACACATCAATTGTCTATGGGAGGGTTCATAAGATGGTTCGTGACGAGCATGGGTTCACTCGTCAAACCACTTACTTTCCGGTTAATTGGGAGTCATGAGGTGTTGATAGACGTCGCACATGACTTTCTTGGATTAAGTGTTAATCCAAGTGGCCAACATAACCAGGAACCTAATAGGTCACACATATAAAAGTGACTCGGAGGATTCGTAAAATGGTTTTGGATAGAGATCCATTAAATGGAGAACAATAGAACCAAATGGATCCCCATGAGACCGGGACATGTCCCGATGAGATCGCGACGTCGATATTGCTTAAATAGGTCTTCGGTTTTTTCACATCCAAGACTTGGTAAGACTGACCCCAGTGTGACTGAACCACCTCAGCATTTATCTATATATATAAGATATGGTGCAACGTGGATAAAGAAGAGAGGATTCTTTAAAAGATATGCATTTATTGTCTTTAAATAACAAAAAGACAAAAACAAAAAGTAAGAAAGAAGATGATAATCCTAAGAACAAAGAAGTAAGCAATCTTCTTCACGATTCTCACCATTTTCTCATCTACTTCCTCTTAATTCTCTTTCACGATTTGCTTTCCATAAAACAAATAAGAGAGTTAACACTTTTGTCTTTATTCTACCCATTTTCGGATCAAAGAGTTTGATTTGGTTAGTTTCTTCGATCTCTACGTTGGTACCATTGGAGACAGTCTGTTTTGGACATTGTGGTTTGCGACAACCTGACGAGCAGAAGATCGAAGCCTACACACAAAGTACATAGTTATTATATGAATGATTATTGATTTGGGTAAATGTTATGAACTCCTATATATATATATATGAACATATATGTGAATTAGGAATTTTCAGCTAGATTTAATAGTATTTTCTTGCATATAGGTCTTGGACTTTGGGAAAGTCCTGGAACAAATTTTTTTTGTCTTCCACACCGCATGTATATGATGCACGCACCGAGATTTTCCTACAAACCATAACAAGATAGGTAAAATGCCAATCCCTATTTGTTAGCTGGGCCTACCTATTACTATTAGAAGGATCATGTTTAATGAATGCTACCATCTAATTGAAAGAGTTCAAAAGAGGCTCAATTCCTAGACTAGCAAATTCCTATCCTTTGTAGGAATGCTACAGTTGATTATTTCTACCCTAAAGTCAATGCATATATACTAGTCTTCAAGCTAGATATCAAAGCACTAGAGAATGTTTGCAAGCCTAAAACTAAAAGAGGCCTTGGGATTATCACTATCAAGATATCCAATAAAGCTCTTATGCCAAAGAAGTTGTTACTTCAGGACAAGGAAACTTTATAGATTAAATGGATCCATTCATATATGCTAAAAGGGTGTTGCATTTGGTCTGCTATCCTAAAAGACTCTCACTCATAGTACCTCTCCCAACTTTTAAAGTTCGAGAGAAGTTTTGGAACCTGGAACCCTTTGTCATATTGGAAATGGAGAAAAATCCTCACTATGGTTTGATAATTGGAGTAGTCAAAGCCCTATTATTAGAATACCAGAGGCAATAAGGTGTTGGAACAACTTCCCCCTTAATGTTAGTATGCTCTATAATAGCTAAGAATCAATGGATCCTTTTTCCTTACAGAATTGCAACATCTATTAACTAATTACTAGCCTAACTCTTCTCTACAAGAACTACTATTCATAGTATAACCAACCTATTGGTAAATTCAGCATCAAATTCTGTAAGAATTGGTTAACACAAGAAGGCCAAAGGGTTAGCTGTCATAAAATGATCTGACATAAATCCCTAATACCATTTCTTTTCTTCTTTGTCTTATGGTATTATACATATTAAGTATTATGGACAAGCTTCCTTTTGGAGATTCTGAACTAAGATGTATTATATATGACTTTGAACTGGAATCACAGGACCATATCGTTTTTTAATGTAATTTCTCTAGAATATTCTCTTTTTTTCATATAGGTCGTTCGAAAACAACCTCCTTTAGGAGTAAAACTATGTATTATTGAACCTCTCCAAACTCTACGTATTAGCGAAAATTTTATTGAGTTATTGTTGTTATTGTTATTGTTTTATTTCTACAGAATATTATAGTCTTAGACTAAGGGCAATTGTCGCTATATTTTACACGGTGGCAATCTCCCGGATATCTTATCTTGGTTGGTCCACCACTCAAATATAAGAAAGGCAAACTCTATGGTTTACCTAATTTCCTTTGTTGCACGTGTTAAGGAAATATGGTGGGAGAGGAATAACAGAAAATTCAAGAATCGAATATGCAGTCAACAGGATGTCATGCATGTATTAATAATGAAAATTAAGGAGTAGTTTATAGCTTAGCAATCTCATAAAAACTAATTTGACAATGTAGGGTTTTCTCTACTACGCAAGCAGTTACAAGGAAAAACATATTTAGAAAGGAAGAAAGGAGCAGATCATTTGAAATTGCCTCTTATCTCTAATAAGGTCTCTCAGGGAGATCCTTTTTTCCCCTGGTGCTCTTTAGAAAGCTCTGTTAATTGAAACAGTCAGAAGGGAGTTTAGGTCTTAAATTAAGTAACATCAAAGGAGAGATAAGATTCTCACCTGAAAGAAGCAGCCCTTGTCGGATGATTGTCATCCCTAACGTTTGACTCAAAGGGTTATTGCAGCAAGAAGAAGACCCTATCAACGTTCATGACCTGATTAGAAGAGAGCTGGCGCATGATAGTTCTCTAATGGGTTAGGATCTGAAAGCTCCAAGAATTTCCCAAGGTTTAATGGTTAGTGTGTCTCCACTTGGGCAAGTGAGGATTAATTTGATTTTTCTTGTATTATATCTCTAAATCAATGATTTAAAAATTGGACCAAATAAGTTGGTTTGACTGGAATAAATACAAACCGTCCTAGTTTCTGATTCGATTTGTACTAATAACCTTTGGAGCAAAAACTAGCCGAATAAGTAATAAATCAATCGGTTTCTTAAAAATTACCCAACTTTCTTTAAAAATCAGTTAATAACTCACCTAGCCACCTTTTAGAAAATATGGGACCTACCAATTTTTATGTGAGACCTACCTTAAACAACAAATTTCTCCCTCTTCTCTCCACGCACACCAACCCATCTTCATCGTTGTTTGTGTCAATATTTTGACATTTCATTACAATGTAGGAAAGTTGAGAATTTTCAATAATTTTTTTCTTTTTTAAGTCTTTCACGCAATTTAATTAATAAATTATATATTTTATATTTTATATTATTTATTATTTTTATCTCTTTATATTTTAATTAAAATTTTGTTTAAAATTATTATTTTAAAAATGAATTACTATTTTTATCCTTAAAAATACTAAATTTATTTAATCTCAATAATAAATCATATTTGTCAAAATTTAGGTTTTTTATTTGTCTTCTTATATTCTAATTGAATTTTTTAAATTATTACTGTTAAAAATTAATTATTATTTTATCATAAGTTTGTTTAATAAACTAAATTATTAATTAGTATATATAAGTAAATTTATTTAAAATAATTTAAGAATGTGTTAAAAAATAATTTTTAAACTATAAAGAGTATATTTAAAGGACATTAAAAAAGAAGTTAAAATAAAGTTAGAATTATTCCTAGTGACTTTCTTTAAACATATTTCAACTTTTAGAGTCTTTAAATAAATGATAATATAGAAATATAGTTTTTATTTTTTAAATTTATGTTAGATTTAATCTTAGTTTCAATTATTAGATTTATTATATATTAATAGGCATTATTAGTATATTTTTAATAAAGTATTTTATTTTATACTATATTTTTACTTATTCTTATATGTTTTATTCTTATTTATTATATACCGATCTTATAGTGGTTTAATACCGGTTAAATATCTAAACCTTAAATCTTTTTTTTACCGGTTCGAGCTCATTTCGAGTTTTAAAACATTAATATGAATGTTTACATGGGGCGATTCCAAGTTTCTAATCAGTACTGCAACCCTCTCTTATTGTATGCTTCGTTATTCAATTATTATATTGATGAAAATTTTACCTTTTCAAAAAAAACAAAAAGTTGATGGATGAAATAAACTAATTTTACCCTTCATCCAATGTCTCGGTTCGCCCGATCGGTTGCCATCTGTTAAACCCCTAAGTCGTGCTAGTGAGATCGTGTTGGCATTGGCGAGTCTTGACTAATGTTCGACATGCGAAATAACAGAACAAGGCAACAGACTTGCGAGGAGGCAAGGACGAGAAGGGACAATGTCAAGTGTTGGCATGCATTAGTGCATAGTGGCAGAAATCTTCAACGAGATGCAAGATTCGAATGTGAGACCAAAAGAAGACTTGAGACAAACTTCAAATTGAAAGTTAGCTGGATCACACGCATGATGAGAATATGCGAGAGTTCTAAGGTTACTTAACAAGTAGATCAAGCATGGTGCAAGTTTTTGGTGAATTTCGGACCGTGTACGAGCTGCCTTAGCTAAAGCTAAGTTCTTGATGGACTAAGGACTTAGTGTGTGCTCAAGTAAACGAACCATAGCTAATGGAGTTGACATGGGTAAGCATTGAATTGGACCAGTGTGCTGTTGACTTGGATGACTCTTCATCAACTGATAGAGATGAGGAGATCTTGGATGATGTAGCAGATAAGATCACAGTAGATGTAAATCAACTTTAAAAGATAAAGATCATGTGGAAGGATCATCTAAAGATAGAGGAGATCTTCGTGGATATAGATAATCATTTCTAAATAATTTAATCTTTTATCTTGTTATTGTGATGAAACTTAATCCTATTAGATAGAGTCCTAATTGGAGGAGGCCTAATTGGATGAGGATGTCATCTATTAGTTAGTCTGATATAATCTGATAAAGATAAGATAAGATAAGATTGTAATTTTAGCTAGTAGAGTTCTATTAAGATTTCCAACGTAGTCATCTATAAATGTCTATAAATAGCTCATTTGAGCCTTGCTCTCATAATCAAGAGGAAAGTGTTATGAGACATAAGAGAGTTGAGAGTATTTCTTTGTGTACTTCGAAGGAAGTAATGAAAGTTGGCTCTTAAGCTGTATCTCTTTTTTATTCTTATTGTTGCCTTTACTATTCTAGTACTTCTGTAATTTTCTTATAAGTGTGAGAGTTAAATATTGCGAAAGTCGTGAGGTATTCGAGAACTCAATAATTGGTCGACGATCACGTTAGAAGGCTGAATCTTGCTTAAAAGGATCTAAGTAAGATTGTCGTGCAAAAAGTAAGTATACCTTGCAAGTAAGTTCAATGCCAAAGGAAAATCTTTGTACCAGCCCTGCATGAAACAAAAACACCCAATCTCACATCAGTAGCTGCCGCAAAAGAGTTGGTGAATGAAATAAACAAATTTTACGTTGTATTCAATATCTCAGTCTGCTATTTAACAATAGCATGGTCATTTGGCCAATAAGTCCGATTCGCGAGTCGTTTTGCTTAAATCGATAAACTAGTATTATGATTAAATATCTGGAAAAGATACGCAAAAATGTTAAGACAGGTTTGGCAAGAACCATAAATTTTGCATGAAAGGTGATCACCTATTTTCCGCGTGCCAGGCTTATCGACTGAATTCTGCAGTGAATCGAACTTCAATCTTATATAGGTCACAAGAGAGTAAATTATTTTAGTTCACACGATTGTCTGCTCGGTGATATTAACCGCGCCAAGAACGATGATCTTTGTTGAATTTTCTGTTTCTAAAAATCGCTGCCTTCATATTGTTCTTGATTAAACATTAATATGGACTTATACGACAAAGTAAACTGTTGTCAGGAAAAAGTCACCAAACACTAACAGCATTGATGAATAAAGGTCTTCCACTTATAATCAACCGCACATTGAAACAAGCTCCAAACTAATGGGAGGAAGACAAGGAATAACTTCATAAGGATATAAACTCCTCTAAATGCAAATTAGCAGAGGCATGCAACTTCATTGCAGAGACAACCTTCATATCTTTCCAAATGTACCAGGTACCTCCTCAGAAAATGTGTACAATGTCGTATGCAAATCTATTTCCGTCAAGGAAATGGAAAGGAATAAAAAATGTAGCATAAAAAGTTCTTGGCGGTGATGCTTTGATGGATTATAGGTAGCCTGCCTAGGAATAGGCATCCACATCCTACGATTCCTGTGCAATACATGGATGAAGAATTGTGCACGTAATTACAGAAGTGAAAGTGCATGCAAATTACTTCTTCATATATTAGACTGTTTCCAGATGTAATGCAGCACTGGTGAACTTAAAATGCCCATACTGTATTAAGGAAAATCACTAGATTTTAAATGATTAGATGACTATTAATCTAGCAAATGTTTCAAATTATAGCTTTTCATGCATGAAATATCTCTATTATTGAAAAGGATACGTCCAGAACAGCACGAAAGACTGCAAAAACAAATAAAATGTCAGTCTACCACAAGAAAGACGAGGCAAGTTCTATTAAAAAAATAAAGTAAGCTATGCCCTTGCATCTATCAACCTAACATCACAATCATGCATATATATATATATATATATATAGCCAGATGGGAAGACACGTTACCTAGGCTTGCAACAATATCAAAATATCTTTTAGGTTCGTATAACCACAAACATGTGTATGAATCATAAACATCACCACGCAAGACATTGAATCAATAGTAACTGAATGCAAATAATTCAAAGTGCCTCTACTTGATGTCGCTCAAGACTATGGCATTTATCTTTTGCCATACTACTACTATACTCCAAAAGTTCCAATTCCCGAAATTATCTAGAGCATACTTTAAGTAAAATATGGAACTTCATTTCTGAACACATGAACATCTAAAAAGAAAGGAAGAGAACTACAAGAAAACTTCCAGAAAAGGAGCAAAGGATTTATAACTAAAGGACAAAAAAAGAAAAAACATACCATAAGCCCACCCAAAAACCCATCAAGTACAAGTTGGTTCCAGGATTCGAAATATGAGTAGACAGTGAACTCGGTCTTGGATAGGAGTCCTATTGATGTGATTGTCATGATTAGGAAATAAAAGATAAAACCAGTCACGCTTGTGAATCCGAAAATTCCAGCAATTACTCCAGCAATGATGGATAAGAATGTTCGGCTGCACAAAAAACAGAGCTTAGTCCATTTAGAAAGCAAATGTAGCTCATAATCTATTCAATCCCCATGACTAAGGGTGATTTTTAACCAATCAATAATAACTACTTTCATCTTGTTCTAAAGAAAATTTGAAACTAACTCATCCCATCTCAAGTCTCAACAATGACTCTGTCATTAGATATCTTCCTCAAATCCAGGAAAATTTTGATAAATTTCAAAATATAAAACTACAAACAGCTCTAAGAAAGAGAGTATTAGATGCCCAATAAATTAACAGCTAATCCAGAATCATATTCCCTATAAAAATTTTCAAATCTAGATTTAGATTTATAGAAAAACATTTGGAGAACAGATCTTCAGAGGTGTCTGTCATCAATATTAGGGCTGATCTCATACATATCTACCATGCAAACCAAAATGATTCTACAAGCAAAGACTTCTCTTCTGTTCAAACAAACCTGTAATAGATAACTTTCATGTTGCTTTGCAGATTTTCAGCATTGGTTGTTTGCAGGTCATTGGTGCTCTTATCATAAGCACCAGATTCCGTATGCCCAGCCATACCTTATAATATACTGAAATACTAGACCACAAAAACCAAAAACAAAAAAACAGTCATTAGATTATCCTCAACAGTGATCACAACCCTAAAAACGTAGATATTTTAAAATCAGAAGATAACTTCAAAATGTGCAGAATCAATTAGCATGCGCAGGTGGATTCCTCATTGAAGCACAGGATAAAGAAAAAATAGAAAAAATATTTCCAACAAACCAGACAACAGGACAAAGTAGATTGACAATTTAACAAAAGAAGAGTACAACGAAAATTGCAATGTGGGTTCGCTCTAATCCGATTCATTACAGTGAAACTCGAAGTATAATTTTGAGTTGGGAAATTTTGAAAGTAATGAAGAAACCAGATACACAGAAGTCAATAGCAAATCGATTCAATCACAGCATCCTAGAACTAACAAGACGTCATCTTGATTACTGGATCCACAACTGTATCTAAAACTCAATGATAAGCCCAAAAAGCTAAACAAAGGCAAGGAAAGTTGGGATTCAAAAATTAAAAGGACGTAAAAAATAAAAAGAAAAACTGAAGAACAGATACCTTAATTTGCCTCTACCTAGTACGTGCAAAGCTCGGGCCCTGCCTCTCGATTTCTTGAAGATTAACCTTTATATGAATATCGTTGACGCCCACAAGTTCTATATTTACAGACGGTCCCTCATGCTATTTCCGATATACACATATTGTCCCCTTCGCTGCAGATGTGCGCTACTACGCCGTACGAAGAATATTTCTATTGCTCTTCGATCTTGATAATTCACGCGAGTAGAGAATTCGTAATTTGGAATGGGATGTTTTTCTTTTTGAAATTAAAGAATATATTAATTTCAAATAAAATGAAAAAAAATTCAGATCTCTCTCCGAGAGTTTTAACAAGCTTTGATAAGTTTCTTCGGAATTAGTAGCTCGAGTAATTTGTTAATTTTAATATAAAATTTATAATAGAATCTCAAATCATTAATGTCGAATGATTAAGAATGATTAAGGCCTCTTTGGTTGGGAAAAAAGTAAAGTGAATTTGGAATTTGATTCTTCGGAAAATAAATCTATAAGGCCTTGTTTGGTTGGCATGGATTCTTGCTTAGGAAAGTAATCTTTTTCCTAAAATTTATATTATTATGTTTGGTTCATTTTTTTGAGTAGTTAGGAAAGTAAAAACTT
>JANQAP020000549.1:1427463-1439574 GCA_026874005.2 Erythroxylum coriaceum | reverse complement strand
CTTAACCAATTCTTTAAATTTTATTATTATCAAAACATAGAAGGATTTAATTTGTCAACCTCCATTGGTCCAACATTTTTGATTAGTTAACTAATTAATTAAAATTAACAAGGAATCAAAATAAATCAACTGAATATAAAAATGAGAAATTCAAGAATACTTAACTCCGATTCAAGGAAAATCTCATATAATTATAACATTGATCATTGGTATAAAAAGAATAAGTATCACAATTCAAGCAATTAGTCTAAAACATATTAGGATTGTCGTAATAAGTCTCAAATTTTCTAAATTAATTTGTTTAAAACCAGCATCCAAACCAAAAATTATCATCAATTGATTGTGTATGATATCATTCCATATCAATTAAATGATAGCAATAAGCTTAATGAAAAAAACTAAACCCAAAATTAAATAATCAAAATAGTTGCAATTATTCAACCTAATTTTTTTGTTTATCATAAGTTAAATATGCAAATCCATTAATAACCTATTTATGACAATTACAAATCATTAAATTCATAGATTGCTATAGAATAATCAACATTAAATTAATTTGTTAGATCAATCAATATTAGGAATGTCAAATGAGTCGGGCCAGGCGGCTCGGCCCGACTAGCCACAGGTGGGCCTGGCCATTTGTTTGTTTAAGAAAAAAATTTCCAAAATGATGTCGTTTTAGAAGTAACGGGCGGGTCATAGGCCAGGCCAGGCCTATTTTGCCATCCCTAATCAATATTAATTATTCATCAAATATAAGAACTCAAAATAATAAATACTTGAATTAAAACATTAATAAAAGTTTAGAACAAAACCTCACAAGATTACAAATAGAGTTTTAAATCCCCTTGAATTAGAATAATTGAGCTTAGCCACACATGGCTTAAGTTTCAATACCAAAAAAACAAGAAAGATAAAATATTGAGAGAAAAGTAAGAAGAAGAACAATTGATTCTTTAAAGAGGTGGGCAATGCCTTTTTTATAGTGTTTTCCTGCTCTAGACCTAATATTATCCTATCTTGCAAAGATGCTTACCTAAAACAAATCTCAATCCCTTCATGATAGGGATACAAAGAATCTTCTACTTCAACTCTTCAAGTAAATCTAACATTAAGCTTTAACATCCCTTATCCATTGAAGTCATTTTTCACTTTATTCAAAATTCGTGATTGTCACCAATCACTACAAGAAAATTGTAAATTACTAATGGAAAACATTATGTAGTAATTTAGCGATGGAAATTGCTTTCTCTAGGTATAGTTGTCGATAAAAAAGGTACTTTGTGGCGAAGAAAACTTCGTTGGTAAAGGAGGAGATAAAACTTTGTCGACGGAATTTAGCGACGGATTAGTGAAAGCTGTCGTAAAAATAGGCGTCAATGATTCCTAGCAAGAAATGCAAACGAAATTTACCGTTGGAAAAAAAATTTGGAGGTAAATTCAACAACGTCAGGTTGTTGTTTTAATACGAAGGAAAACAAAGTCATTTCCTTATCACATTTTAATGCAACTTAAACCCTTCTCCCGTCTATCTAAGGTCTGTGAACAAATTGGTTTTTTTGTTCACATTTTAACGCAGCTCAAACCCTTCTCCCGTCTATCAAAGGTCTATGAAAAAATTAGTTTTTTTGTTCCATCCAATCTTGTTGTCATCATCTTCAGGTATTTGTTGTCCCCAGTTAGTCATCCATCGTGGTTGGTTATTTCTCCTTTCCATTTGGTTTTTCATTTTTCTGGTTGTTGTTGTTAAGGAAGGTTTTGTTTGAGTCAATTTTGGTTGATGTCGTTTGTATTGTTTGCGTCTATTTCAGGTGTTAGTGGTTCATTGTGCGTCTAAATGTGTTCCTGTTGGTGACGAATGCAAAGTATCAATGTTTTTGTTAATAGTTAGGGATGAATTTGTTATGCCTATAAAGTGATCGATGAAAGGCTTAAAAAAAGGATAAATTTGTTTTGTTTTAGTATGGTAAGTTAATATGAGTGGAGGTTATATTTATAAGTTGTAATAAGGCGCACGTAGAAAAATGAAATCCCGTGCGAAAACACAAAGAAGCAAACAAATCAACTTCAAAGAAAGTGTCTGAAATATAAGTGCGCGAATCTTGAATTGGCAAATGGATTTAAACTGTGCTGCAAGATGATAATTGTAGCTGCAATTAATGTCGTAATGTCGTAACTTCCACATTCTAATGTTGACTGTTGTATGATGTTGTGGTCTTCAATGATTTTTGCGACAATTATCTAATATTGATATAATACCATTTTAAGATCACTGATAGGCTTTATTTGTATGATTTAATTTATGTTATTAGATATATTAGATTTTTATATCAATTAAAAATAAGAATCAAAGATGATTTTTATATAAAATGTTTCTATAATTTAATGTATCGATATTTTGGGTGAAGACACAAATCTATTTTTTTTATAAACCATTCTTCTTCTAACATGAAAAATCATATATTATTAAAGCTCCGCCAATTTGAAAATGATTTTCTTATAGATGTCCTGTGCAGAAACTAAACTAATACCTATAGTAGATATTAGGTCTTAAAATTAAATTGAAATGAAAAAGTTACATCTTAGGGCTTAAAAATAAAATAAAATATAAATGGAATGCCTAGAATGAATATTACCTCCTAGATGTCCTAATACCGCATGTCCCAATACTGTGTCCTATGCAAAAACTAAACTAAAATGAAATGGAATTCCTAGAGTGAATATCAGGGCTTTAAAATGGAGAAAATGTTTGAACTTGTAATATAGGACTTGAAATAAAATTGAAACGCTTAAAAATAAGATAAAATAATTAAAATGAATATTAGGGCTTTGAAATGGAAAAAATGCTAAGAGTTCCATAGGATTTGAAATGAAATTGATATATCTAGAGTTAGTTTATAAGGCTTAAGAAATAAAATGAAATTAAAGATGACTAAACTAAGTTATTATGTGACTAAACTAAAATTCGAAACATGTTTGTTCATTTCTGAATATTTTATTAGTTTGACGTTTTATTTCTTTAAGGCATGCTTACAAATGTTATATTTAACATAGTCAAAATAGGATTATTAATCTTATGTTGTGAATTTGAGTTATGTTTCTAATAATGAAGTGGATGCTAATTTCTATGTCTTACAGTTGATTAAAGTGAAACTTGTAAATTTAACGTATCAATAACTTAGATTACTTTTATTGAGGTTTAAAATAGAACATAATGATTGATTTGCAATAAAATGAAGAGTTGAAATAAAGAATGATCAATTATATGTTGATTTTTGTACATTATTAGAGATTTCTTCTAAGCTATCCAAGTTTTTATTTTCCTTTAGATATGCTTCATTATGTATGTTTAATATCTTCTTAACTTGAAAAATAGCATAGCTTAACGTATTGTGCTGAAAAGAACTATGTATTGGATATTACAAACGAAATTGTTGATTAATATGCTTATGACAGATCTAGAATGTTTCTTTTAGAGGTTCATTAGTTTATAGGAAGGTTGTTTTAGTAGTTGAATTATGTAAAGATAGGTATCTTGATTGAACTAAATGTATAATTGCTAATTAAAGATTACTTTTAAAGTATTATGAAATGAAATAGGGGCTGTTGAAATTTATGAAGAATTGTTCAGATAGGCTATGCTAATTGTTAGCTTTTCTTCATACAAATTTGATGACAAAGAAGCTTATATGAATGCATAACTGTTACATGCTCTTTTGGTGTGTCCTTACATGAAAATTTTGCATATTTTCACCATAAAAACCATGTCTTCTAGGTTTAGGTTATAAACCATACATACATACATGGAATTTCTTTTTTAGCTTTGGATATAGAAGATGATACAGGAGCATTGAAGTTTCTATGCCTATAATTAGAGTCTATATGCTCATATGATGACATAGGCAATGGCTCAATAATATGCACATTGTTTTTGTTACAAAAAACTTTCTTATCATTAGATGATGTACTTCTATAAGTGTAATCAATTAGATACTTACAATTTAAGGTTTTTTGGGACCCAAGATGCATTAAATTTTTTTACCTACTAAATTGAAATTATAAAATGATGCTTTAATGATATTTCTCCTTTTTCAATAACTCATTCTCATGCAATAAATATGCTTATTTTCATTGCCAACAATGACGCTCTTAGATTATATAAGGTCATACACATAACATTTCAATTGCTCATCTCAATCAATATGCATCAAAGAGTTTTTGAGCTTCTTGATACTTGGAAGATATTTTCTTCATTTTTATGCTTATAGCCTCTAGGCATTCAACTAACTCATCATATGAAAGATTAATATCATAATTATCATTCTCATTATAAGAGATTTAGCAATGGGTTAGCTTATTGTTATTGGATATAAAGCATAAACTTTGCATAATAGTTTTTGGTTCATGACTTTAAGAAATAATAGTGTCATCTTATTAAGCCCTTAAATGCTTTCTTCTTCTTATTTAATTATTTTTCTCTCTCAATCTTTAATAATTTCTTAAATTTCTTTGTGATTATATTTATATCATCCTCATCACTCTCACTTATATAGGTCTTATATATTATTTTCCTGCTCCTTAGAGACCTTAAAAATCACGTCTTTTTGATGAAGTAAACTCCTTTTCATGTAATTCATAAAATCACCTCTTCTTGTTGAAGTAAGCTCCTTTTCATGTAATTCATTCATCTACATCTCATATGTTAGTGATTAGATTAGCTTTTCCAATGGTATGGTCCTTAATTTTTATATTTTTGTTTATTTTATTTTTTGTATGTCGTGTTCTGTGTTGAAGAGCGTCGATAATTGTCCAACCTAATTCGCTTCTTTGCAGTTTGTGATTATCTGTCTATCAAGGTAAGTCTTTCAACTAAGTAATGCCTACAATGTTATCGATTTTGTGTTGTTCTTTGCAATTTTACCTTATAACAATGATTGATGAGATTTTAGGTTGGGGTTTAATAATTTAAGTATTTATGTTTGGGCATTGTTTAAATTGAAACATAAAGACTTGAATTTGTAGGTGATTAATTCAAACTTAGTATTAACATAAAAAATTCACGTAATTGACATAACAATTCTTTAAATAATAAACCCTTAGGATGGTATATAAGCTAGAAACTCGTGATGCAACTCCCATGAGGCTTATCGGTGAAAAATTCCACGAGCTTAGTGATAAGTGTGAATTGTATCATGTTTTAGGGCTTAGTTTGATGTGTATTTAAGCATTAACTTAATCGTCTAGTATGTGTTTAGGTTAGAATTGTGTTAGTTTGTTAATTAATTGTGTTTAAGTGTTTTCTATAGGTTAATACAAGTCCTTGAGCTTAATTATTTTATCTTTGAGGTACCTTGATGTGTTTGTTAGTATTGCAGGGTCAACATCGAAGAATGGAGAAGTTTCAGAGAAACTCGAGCCTAAACAACAGCCTACAATCGTAACAGAAGCATTAGAGTCAGCCCACGATCGTGGCCTATATGCCACGATCATGATAGAAGCCCAGGATACAGCCAGGCCATGATCATGACAGAAGGCTTAGATGTAGGCCACGATCGTGGCATGCAAGGCCACAATCATGGCCTGTGTCAGGCAGACGAGCAAACAAATAAAAAAGTCAAGTTTTATGGAATTTTTCGGACCTTTTCGACCCCTAAAAATCCTAGGACTGTTCAGAACACAAAAGGTATTTAAAGAAGAAGACAAAGGAGCTGAGTGAGTTTTTGCATCAGCCACCATTGAGAAACTCTAGAGAGAGTTCATCAAGAGATTGAGAAAGAGAAGAAGGAAGAGAGACGTGGAGAAGAAGTCGAAGCGAAGTACTTCCTAAAACAAGGGGTTTCCTGACGTTGCTACCCCCATCATTCGTTCCAATATTTTTTCCGATTTATTTTCAATTTTATTAATGTATAGAATTGGGATAGTCATTGATGATAGGATTGTGTGAATGTTGAGGATGTCTAAACTCACCTTCAGGATGTTTTATCTTAGATTTAATAAAATTTGATTGTTTGTGTTTTACTGGAATTATTGTGATTTAATTTCTGCAATTGCATAACTCGGTGATAAACTGAGAGGATGAATCGAGTGAAAAATAATTAAATTGGGCTAACGAGAGTTAGGTAATTTAATAAAACTAGAATTAAATCAAATCAGTAAATTGTGTGAAGAGAGATCTTGCAGAGGTTCCCATACACTACACCAAAATAAGGAGGTTTTAGACACTTATGCCTAGACACATATGATAATTGTCTTAAATAATCTAAGAATTGGTGGAGTTTTTAGACATTTATTTAAGACGACAAAATTTGTCTAAAAAAATACTAAAAAAGAATCAAAAATACCAAAATTTGTCTTCCTCCCTTATACACCAACATACATTTCAAGATTTTAGATTAATTAAGATCTAAATTTAAATTTGGCCTATAATTTAAATTTTAAAAATTCAATTCAATTCAAAATTTTATTAATTTAAAATCAAAATGAAGATAACTTAAATGTTCTTAAACCTAATTTCTAAACTAATTACAAATAAAGAAAATACTCTAACACCCAACCTAGCAGATAGGAGTTTATGCGGGACATTTAGGTGGGGACAGAAAGGCCCAAACACCAAAGCAGCTTCAATTTTCCCCTATTAGCGTGGATCCAGCCGCACGTAATTCGAACCATCACCCTCCAAAATAAAACACTCTGGTTCAGTACTCCCTATTTTCTTCCTAACACCAAAAGTCTAAACAATCCCATACTGCTCGAAAGGCTCTGCTCACTTATTTTAGACAGCACATGATAAGTAGATAAAAAGAGAGTATGATTCACATTTTGTGGTTTAAATAGAGAGAGCAATGAACATCCTCTATATTTCTTCTATTAGAATCCCAACTACTCTTAACTCTTCTTCTTCTTCTTCTTCTTCTTCTTCTTCTCAAGTATCTTCTGCTCTATTCTTGTCCTTTAAGCTCTCGTCTCCTTCTTCTGATTTGCTTGTGCTCAGATCCTCCGCCCTAAGCTCCACCTGCTCTTGCTTGCTCTCTTCTCTTAACTTCAATCACACAATGGTTGAGCTCGCCAAGGATAAGGTTGTCGCCACTGCTGCTTCCGGTTCCAGCGATGTCGATGAGACAAAGAAGAAGAAACCAAAATAAGGAGGTTTTAGACACTCTCTCTATCGGCATCTTCTCCTACGATAGGTATAGAAAATGGTTGGCTTGGACCCTTTTAAAACCCTAGATTCCTCTTCCATTATCTACAGGTCTCTCTCTCTCTCTCTGTCGTAATTGTCTTATTTTTTGTTTACTTTTTCTACAATTCTTATCTTTCAATATTTTTCATTGGTGCACATCTTCTTGTTTTTTAATTGAATTACCTAATTTACGTTAACTTCGCATTGAAAGTCTTGTGACTGTAATGGTTTCATGATCAACTACTTTTGGGCCCTTGATGTGAGCTCAAGAGAGAGTTGAAAGACAAGTCAACTATCAGATGACCCGTTGACCATGCCAAAAGGACCGATTACTCCTGATAATGCTAAGAGGCTTAGAGAAGCTTTTGGTGGGCTTATATGCACCATGGTTGATGAAGAAAAGGCCTTTGGAGATCAAGTTACAATCAATAACATTAAGGCAATAAGGCTATTCACGTGTTCTGACTTGGGCCGAAATTTTGACATTGATTCAGGCCAAACCAGCTCAACCGACCAACATGAAAGTTGTATACGTTTGTCTTAGCTTTTCAACGGTATAAGATTTACCTTAATCTAAGGTTCGTAGCCCAAGATATACTCGATTTACTAAAGGATGTTCTGCCAGAAAATTGTTACGACTTTCTAATGGACTTTTCAATTTTTCTGGTTAGGTTTTTCGTTTTTAGGCCCATTTTTTGAGACTTAAAAAGGTGCTTTTCTTCACTTCCTATTCAGATTAGATTGAGAATAATTTTAGGTGACTTGGTGAGGGATTCAATCCTGAAGTTCTCTACAAACCGATTTTACGAGCTTATCAAGTGATTAGTTAGAATTGCTTGTGGCGTTCTTTTGATATCTTTGCGCATTTTGGTTTCTGATTGCATTGTTAATCTTGGGTCAAGGCATCAAAGGATCTTCCGACAACTTTGATTTTTTGGGTTGGGGTTTTGATCTGATCGATCAAGGTTCCTAATCGAGTCGATTCTAGGGGTTTCGTGTCATTTGGTATCAGAGTTTTGGCTCAATTTCAGGTTCCTATCCATTATTCTTATCGTCTTCACTTGTTTTTCTTGTTTCTTTGCTGGTTCAAATTTCTATTTACTTTTGTCCTTGTTTCTGTTCTACTGTTTATTTCGCTCCGTGTTTTGTCGTTATGGTTCCATTGCCGTTTATTAACATCGTCTTTGTTGTTCTTGTTTCATAATTTTATTTAAATTCATACTTCATGTTGTGTTTACAGTTAGTTTTTGTTAAGATTGTTCTTGTAAAAAAAACAAAAAAAAGATAAAAAAGCTTTGTTGATCGTTGATCGTAATTTGCTGAGATTGTGGATAGTTCATCTTGAAGTGTTGCTGCGATTGTAAGTTGTTAACGAAAGAAGTTTGTTGGAATTTGTGAAGTTTGGTGATTGATAGAAAAATTATGTAGATTGCTAGAAGTTATATTGCGTTATTGCTCAAATTGAAATTGAAATTGAAATTCTTGAAACTTGAACAACGAAACTTTAAAAAGCTAACTCCTATTACAAAATTTCTCTTTCGATCCTTTGAATTTCTTTGGTTCTTGACCCGTACGTGTTACTTTTCATTGCTTTCTTATTGCTTCCTTTTGATTTCTTCAATTTTTCTTTTGTAAGAGTGTCACTTTCAATCTGATTGTCCTTGATTTGTTTGGAGTTTTTGGTTGGCAAAGAATTTTGGGAAAGAATCAAGAGTGGTAAAAGGCAAGAGTGATTTACATCAAAAGAAAAGGCCAAAAAAAGAGAAAAATACTAGTGAATCATCATCTATTCGAGTGAAACATGTAAGGGACTGAGTGAGGTTTTTTTTTAACTAACATTATTACACTTGTTTTTCTTGTTACTTTTTAATGTCTAAGGTAGGAGATGAAAGGGATTCAGAAGACCTAGCCATAACTTTAAGGGCTTTACAAGAACAAATGACTCAAATGAATCTTGCATTTGAAAGCTATAGAGAGAGGTTATAACGCTTGGCGGCTCCAAAATGAGGTCAGCCAACACCACCACCAATCGACCAACCTGAATTTGAGGATGTTGAAACTGAAACAAACATGAAAGAGTGGGATATATATCAAACTAGGGAATATGCCACAAGAGGTCGAAGAAGAGGTGACATGCCTAGAAGAGAACCGAGAGCTAGGGCAGAAGTTGATAGAAACTTGAGCAGTATAAAAATGAAGATTCCTTCTTTTCAATGTCGAAGTAATCCAGACCAATATTTGGAGTGGGAAAGAAAGGTGGAGCTTATGTTTGGCTGCCATCACTATTTAGAAGAAAAGAAGGTCAAATTAGCAGTTGTAGAATTTACAGACTATGCCATAGTTTGGTGGGATCAAGTTCAAATTAACAGAAGAACAAATGGGGAGAGACTATCCGAACTTGGGATGAAATGAAGGTTGTCATGAGAGCAAGATTTGTTCCTATTCATTATTACAGGGAACTGTATCAAAGACTTCAAAACTTAAAACAAGGGTCTAAGAGTGTGAAGAGTACCATAAAGAAATGGAAATGGCTATAATCAGGGCAGATGTTTTAGAAGACTGAGAGGCTACTATAGCTAGATTCTTATGTGGGCTAAATAGAGAAATTGCCGATATAGTTGAGCTACAACATTATATGGAGATTGAAGATATGGTTAGTGTTGCCATGAAAGTGGAGAAACAACTTAGTTAAAAAAATTGACGAGACAGTCTCAATTCAGTAATAGTGGTGGATCGCCTTAGAAGTCAGGCTACAAGAGAAGCAGTGAAGAGAGGAATTCGTCTAAATTCAAAGATGATAGGTTTACGACAAAATCTAAGGAAGATAAGTACTCTCTTAAAGAAAAGATCGGAATTTTTGAGAAGAACAAAGAAACCACTCCAGTGACCAGTAGCAGCAAAACTAAGTGTTTCAGATGTCAAGGGTATGGCCACATAACTTCTTAATGTCTTAACAAGAGAGCTATGATCATAAAAGATGACAGGGTTATTGAAACAAATGGAGAGGAGACAGATCCATAAATGCCGCCGTTGGAAGATGCAAGTGATATAGAATATCCAGAGCATGGAGACTTACTAGTTACAAGGAGAGCTTTAAATTTTTAGGCTAAGTATGATGGTCCAGAAGAACAGCGGGAAAATATTTTTCACACTAGATGCAACGTAGGTGGGAAGGTATGCAGTCTAGTTATTGATGGAAGTAGTTGTACTAACATTGCTAGCACTCACTTAGTGGAAAAGCTTGGATTGTCGTTATTGAAACACCCGAAGCCGTATAGGCTACAGTGGCTGAATGATTGTGGCAAGTTTAAAGTAACTATGCAGGTTGTTGTGCCATTTACTATTGGCAAGTATTATGATGAGGTTTTATATGATGTGATTCCGATTCAAGTAGGCCACATACTTTTGGGTCGGCTTTAGGAGTATGACCATAAGATCTCACGTAATGGTTATCTAAATACTTATTATTTTTCTAAAGATGGAAAACTTGTCACCCTCAAGCCCTTGTATCCTAAAGAAGTATATGAAGATCAACTGAAGCTTAGACAATGAGGGGAGTCAGAAAAAGAAAAAAGAGTTGAGCTAAACAAACACAATGGGGAAAAGAAAAAAAATGAGTGAGAGCAAGAATTTAAAAATTAAAGAGAGTGATAGGGAAAATGGAAACATTGAGTGTAAGAGAGATAAAAAAGTGAGCTTGTGTACGAGAGGGAGAGATTTTAGAGATGCTTATTATGAAAAAAAATCACTTATAATGTTGATGTACAAGGGAACTTGTTTTAATGCTACTGACCTTGATGATTCTGTGGCCTCTATTGCTACATCTCTTTTGCAAGAATATAGTGATATTTTTCTAGAGGAACTTCCAAAAGGTTTGCTACCCATCAGAAGGATTGAGCATTAGATTGACTTAGTGCCTGGAGTTTCATTGCTTAATAGGCCAATATATCGCAGTAACCCTGAAGAGACTAAGGAATTACAAAGATAAGTGGAAGAGCTTATAGCTAAAGGCCATATCAGGGAGAGTATGAGTCCATGTGCTATTCCTGTGATACTAGTGCCAAAGAAAGATAGAAGTTGGAGGATGTCTGTGAAATGCAGAGCAATCAACAAAATTACGGTAAAGTATCGACATCCCATTCTTAGGTTAGATGACATGTTAGATCAATTGAATGGTGCTATGATTTTTAATAACATTGATTTGATTAGGGGATACCACCAAATTCGTATGTTCCAGGGTGATGAATGGAAAACTACATTTAAAACTCAACATGGACTGTATGAGTGGATGGTAATGCCATTTAGTTTGACAAATGCACCTAGCACTTTTATGAGATTGGTGAACTATGTACTTCGTGCATTCATTAATGAGTTTGTTGTTGTGTACTTTGATGACATCTTGATATATAGTAGGAGCTTAAAAGAACACATGCATCATTTGAAATGTGTAATTAATGTCTTGCCTGAACAAAAGTTGTATGCCAATGTTAAAAAGTGCAGTTTTTATATGGATAAGGTAAATTTTCTTGGTTTTATTTTTAGTGCTAAGGGCATTGAGGTTGATAAGAATAAAGTGAAAGCCATTAAAGAATGGCCAACACCTAAATCTGTTTCAGAAGTACAGAGCTTTTCTGGTTTAGTTAGTTTTTATAGGCGATTTGTTTCACACTTTAGCACTGTAGTTGCACCACTTACGGAGATCATTAAGAAAAATGTTACATTTATGTGGGGTCCTCAATAGCAAAAGACATTCATGCTACTAAAAGATAAATTGTGTTCCACTTCTTTCCTTTGCCTAATTTTGATAAAAATTTTTGAAATTGAATGTGACACCTCTAGAGTAGGCATAGGTGTTGTGTTAATGCAGGAGAAACGCCCTTTGGCATATTTTAGTGAAAAGTTGAATGGAGCGACTCTAAACTATTCTACTT
>JANQAP020000549.1:1386130-1397207 GCA_026874005.2 Erythroxylum coriaceum | reverse complement strand
GGTACATGTTTATAATAAAGTGCTAAGCTATTAAATGTTTTCTTCGAATTAAGAAAGTTTAAAACTGTGTTCAACTGTTGTCTTAAATGCTTTGATAAAGTGTTGCATGTTTGCATATGAATTATTTGCTTATGAAATATGTTATTGTTTTATGAAAAGAGCATGAGAGTATGAAAAATGCATGGAAATGATTTGAGCATGAATATATGTGCTTTGTATGGGTAATAGAGCAATCCGTTTCATTTGTCACGTGCACGTTGACCTATAGCCTTCTCCCGGCTGCCTGCTTTAGGCCACGAGATCCTGAGAAATCAGACTCGTTTCGTTTCACGGTGTAAACTTCGGTTTTGCCATTTCGTTCCACGAAACTCTCGAGCCATTTTGATGTGCATTGCATATTGATATGTCTGATATGATGAATGTATACATTATTTGCTAAATTGTGAATTTGACAAGAATTTTGAGAAAATGTGCATTATGAACTCAGTAAAAATTTTCAATGATAAATAAAATGCTTTCAAAAGTTTTGCTTATTCTTTGTTATAAACTTGTTACCCACGGGCTGTTAAGCTCACCCCCTTCCTGTCCCCACCTTCAGGTGATGAGTAGGAGATGAAGTGAAAGAGAGTCAAGGCATCATTCCAAGCTTACTTAGGTTGTAATTTAAGATAATTTTTTAGAAGACACAAGACTTTAGTCACTTTTAAGACTTTGTAGTTCATATAACCTTTGTGTATTGAAAATTTTAGATTTTGTTGTAATGTGGCTTGAAAGGTCATTATAGCTTTGTACAACCCTTTGTTGAGGGTAATGAAATGTAATTGATGAAAGTTGGTTGTAATTAATGTATTAAAAAGTATGATGTTAATGTATTATGAGATTTTTTAAGATTTTTTATTAAATGTTGGGTTAAGATATCGGTATTTCGAATATGAGTTAGGCTCCAGAAACGGGGTTTAACCCTTGTCCTCAAACTCACATCAATTCAATACATCAATCATTCTCATAACAACCTCTCTTTTTATGTTATCCAGAAATATCCAAAAGTTAATTCACCTTAAAGGTATAAGATAAAATAATAATTGAGAGAATAAACACTCATAGGAACTTGTTAGAATTTAAACATAACATCTCATTAATTCTATCAAAATCAAATAAAACAAGACCTTGACACCTTCTCAAGAAATTCACTCTATAAATTCAAAGTTTTTATATTTCATCAAGCTCTCTTACTCAATAATCATATCTCCGCTATTAAACAAAAATGAACTTAATACATAAATCAAAGGAACTTTATAAGGATTGTAACTTGGCTCAAGTAAGGTAAGACAAAAAGAAACTTTTTGGCTAAATAAATTGAAGGAAATCATTTAAGCTTATCCATATAAGTTTCAACTTAAATCAATCCAAAATTCATTTGATTCAAATAGCATCTCTTTCAGGTCCTTTTTTTCTTTAGTTGCAACTGTGTACTTAAGACGAAATTCGATATTGATGATCATGCATCCTGGGAGTTTCAGAACTAATTGTTCTTTTTTTTCTTTTTATAATTTTCAGCAACTTGAACATAAAGAGAGGGGGGGAAAAAAAAGGATAGACCTATGTGAAGAGCTGTGTCTATCCTCTCCTCTTATTGTTTTTATGTTATTAAAGTAACTTTTGTTCTGGGATCACATTCAGGTCTTAATTGTTAAAGATGGTTGAGATTAAATGTTATTGCTTCTGACTAAAACCAGCTGAAACAAACCAACAGTACTCAAGCAGGAACGAGGAAATAGAAAGCTAAAACTACGAATATGCCGAGAGCTGATAAATAAATTTATGGAGATACATTAAAACGTAACACAATGCATTATTATGTTTGTGATGAGCTTTAGGGTAGAGGCATATTATCATGTGTGATGACTACGGTCTATAATAAGAAGTAGCAATGCGACCGTTAGCTCCGTTTGGATAAAAACCACCAGGAACATGTTCATCGCCACTTCCATATATAATTCTCAGTATCTGTTCCGCTGTTCTCCCATATGCTACGGAGTTTCTGTCCCCGGCAAGAATATTACCAGTTATCCTACTCTCTGCGCCTATTGTTTTAGGAACCACAAGCCCTTCATCTTTCAGACCAGCTTTCCCTAGCTTGTTCCTTAGCTCAGATATGCGATTTGTGAACTCTGCCACTGTTATTCCATAAGGGTATACCTTCTTCTTTCCTCTCTCATACAATAATGCTCTAATCACTGCGTCTTGGCCCGACTCCACAGCCAAAAGTCCCGCTACAAGCTGTAACAGCACAGACATAATAACATGCAAAAATCAGAACATATTAAGGTTTCGAATTATCTTATGTTCAAGATTTCTACGTACCCTCTTGGAAACGGAACCGGAAAGCTCTGGATTTGCTCCAACGTAACCTGTGAGACCAACGTACGGGACGAGGTAAGACGCGATGAGGTAGTGAAGTCCAGAGGCGTAAGGATCAAAAGGTGGATTCAATGGCTTCCTAAATGCCTTGTTTATAGCAGTTGCAAACGATTCTGAACTCAAGTTCAACAATGGCCTTGGGAATCCCTTTACGGTGTTTTTAATTGCCCTTGAACATATACATACATACATACATAAAAACACTCACAGTACAACCGTAAAAGTTAAAAGCACAAGCTATTGTGTACACATATCATATTTAAAGGATCGAACCTCAAGTGTCCCACTTCTTGCCACGCGAATTGCTCGATAACATCCTTAACAAAAGGGTCAAGCAATGCCTTCTTAGCCGCAACGGGCGATGGACCGCCATCAGTTAGCTTTGGGGCAGCATGATCCAAGCCATAACCCAAGGAACCATAAAGGAAGAACTCAGCTTCAAAGTATTCCAAATTCAATGGAAACTCAAGAAGATCAATGTCAGAGCTTGGGACTCTGGTGTTTGTCCTCCCATCTTCAGCAATCGAGGAAGAATATGTAACTAGTAGGAGAAGGATTAAAGAGGAAAAAACGTTGCCCATGGAACAAAATGTGTAAAAAATTGCCATAATTTCGGATGCTGGTCTTTTGCAGTACTTGTTGACAATTCTCTCACGCAGTTCGGTTTATATAACATCATATGATGCCGCGTCTTCGAACAAGTGTAAGCTTAAATGCTAGATGGCGATAATGAATAGAACGCATGCTCACAAATTCATTGTACACGTGGAATTTAATCTTATCTAAGAGGAAGTATCCAGTAGGGATGTTATTCTTTTTCAATTCTCCAGCAATTCAATGTTTTAAGGAATACATTTAAAATTAAACCGGTAAGATAAGAAAGTTAAGGTTAAAAATATTTAGTTAAAAATTAAATAAAAATAAAGAATTTAAAATATGAATAAATTATTGGAAGAATATAAAGTTTAATTTAAAAAGTAATTATTAAATGAAAATTAATTGTTATATTTTAGTTCATAAAAATTTATTAATTAATAAAATTGATTGATTAATTAAAAATTGATCAATTTTTAACAATAAAAATTATTAAAATAAATCAAATCGATATGTTAGAAGATAAACTAAAAAAATGAGAGTTCAAAAATTTTATGATTCAATCATTGAGTTTTTCAATTTTTAACAATAAAAATTATTAAAAGAAATCAAATCGATATGTTAGAGGGTAAACTAAAAAAATGAGAGTTCAAAAATTTTATGATTCCATCATTGAGTTTTTTAATCAAAAAATTCCAAATGCGTTCTTTCTCGTAGGAAAATGAAAAGATTAAGAACCTACTGTTTATCATGAATATTGACGTTTAATTTTGGTACAGGATTGGTCATTGTCACTAGTAGCAAATGTTGCTTGTAGGTCATGGTCTAGGATTGGCCTATGAATCACTTATTTTTAGGTTATGCCAGTGAACTTTGTATCAATATAAATAAAAAAGGTGCTTGGTCAAGTGTTCATGTAGTTGCTTAAACATAGTGGCTTATTTACTGCTTTTCTGTCATTAGATTGTAACAATGGCTTATCTTGCAAATATACTCCATTCATTTTTATCATGTTGCAGGTATTCAAATTTCTCTTGGTTGAAAATCACGAAAAGAGAAGGATACTATACAATCTCATCTCTTCAAATTCTACACAAGCCAGTCTAAAATTTCAGGCTTTAAAGAAGAAAAAAGGCCTCCATATGAAGCCTATAAACACCAATTTAATGTTTATTTACCATTGCTTCTTCCCCCTCTTCTTTTTCTTGTTCCCTCCACTCCCACTCCCACTCCCACCACCACTGCTCTTGGGACTATTTCCAGCCTTGGCAGAGGGGCTCTCAGCAGAAGTGCTGCCACCAAAATTGTCAAAGACACCAGCTTCAACTGCATTCTGCAGCCACTTGAAGAACTCTTCTTCTGTCATGGATTCCTCCGGCATCCTACCGTTTCTTTTCCCTGAGGTTGTTGGTCCTTTGCTGCCGGTAGTCTGCTTGGAAGTAATGCCAGCGTTCACGTGAAAGCTTGGCTTGTGAGTGTTGGCTGGACATCTCATTCCCTGAGATTGAAATTAGCCCAGGGAGGTTTGTATGCTTATATGCACGGAAACAAGTTAAAAGATGAACATTCAGACTAGAATCTCCTAATGATTACTCCCGTGAGATGATCACCGTTACATTTGTTAACAAGGACAAATCTTCAAAGTAACAATTCTATGGATATTATGGAAATAACTAGCTGTACCTGGCACGTATACCATTGGGTAGCATCATAGATCTTGCTATCTGCACATACATATGCACAAGGAGTATCAACCTGCACACAAAAAAAAAAATTTTAAGTTACACAGTACACACAACACATTGCTAATACTGCAATACATTGACGAAATTGCTCGCTTCCATAGATACTACATAATATGCCCCATTAAACGTACACAAAGAGAATTCTTTCTTTTGTGCTGCTGAATAACAGTTGGCAAGCTAGTAGCACAAATTAGCGTGTACCTTCTGCAATAAGCCAAAAAAGAACGGTTGAGAAGATTGCTCAACCCATCCATCACCATCTTTAGTTTGATGAAAATCCTTGCAATCCTATGAAAGCATGTTTATAAAAATTAACTAAAATTTAAGAATTTTGTTAAAACAATATTTCTCACCAAGTAGGCTAAACTGCAGTATCGCACATTGTGATGACGTTGTTCATGTGCACTTTAATATCAGGAATGTTTCACAACGATACATATACAGGAAAGGTAGAAACCTGGCACCATCTTGCTTGAGATTTTGATCTCTCAACATGTATCCATAAGTGGAAATTACTGCACTTTTTACATGCTATTCGCCTTGAATCTCCAGAAGGGTCCTCACCAGCAACCTGTGAATGTTCAAATCCAGAAGCAAAGAAACCACGCTCTCTACTCTGCAAAATACGTAAAAAGATGAAGATTATCATGCGCTCAAAGTTGGAGATAATATAGCACTGCAACAAAGAATAAGCTTCAGAATCTTTGTTTTGAAACTCAAAACTATAATGTAGTTTCTATCTTCTTTACAGCACTTCGGTAAATGGTACATAGTCTTAGCCATTTCATGTTTGGCAAATGTCAGTTAATATGACGTCAATAAACAATGCAAGAAGATCCTCTTGGTTTTGTTGCAAATGTGGAAGAAAAGAACATGACGGAAATGTTAACAGTTGACAATCAAGGAAAACAATGCCAAAGTAATGAAGGTCTCAAGCTATTGAAGGATCCACTCCACAAACATTTCCAACACAAACAGATCAACAACCATGAGAAGGTACATTATGATCAGAAATGTGTTAAATGAATGACAATATGCTATGAAATATAATTTAGTAAGATGCAGGTGCCAAAAATACCAATTTAAGTAGATATGAGAACTGAATTTACTTCTGAATACAGACTAATCACACAAAGCAATAACCATAGGCAAAATATAAAGACTTGTAATTGTTTGCCCATTAGCTTTCAAAAGTAATATTCTACCATAAAGAAAAATTAGAACTATGGAAAGAATAAGCAGAAGGCATGCACTCCAACCTTCTGAGAACTACGTTGAAGCCTACAGAAACAGTTCAGTAGTTCTTCCTTTCTTAGCTCATCATCATATGCTTTTCGCTTCAGGGAATCAAATAAAACCTGAAGAAACATCAGAAAGTCAGAACTTTATTGTTAGAGTTAAGGTAGTGGAAAACTTTTATTTCAATCAGAAACTGATATTTATTGTAATTTATTCTATAAAATAATATTTAGTTGTCAATGTATTTTTTAATTATTAAAACTGATATTATTATTTATAATTTAATATTTAATATTTAAAAAATTATTTCATAAAATCATTAAAAAATTTTAATTAATTATAAATTGAATAATTAAATTATATTAGTCAGAATTCTTATTAATAATTAATAAAAATAATTAAATAATACATATTTAGTTAATGTAAATCGGATTATAATAACAAAAAACGGATAACCAAAACCAACTATTATAGCTTTCATGAGTTATGAAAACTGGAAAATACCAAAAACTCAACTAAAAAAACTTTTTTAAGTAAATTTGCAGGTGAAAACTAAAAACTGTACTTGAACCAAAAATGCCCCAATAAATTCACCTCATATGCATTCTGAAGTTTCTTAAAAGCTTCTGCAGCCTTCTCATTGCCCATGTTTTTGTCAGGGTGAACCAACATAGCCTAATCACAAAACAAAAAGCCATACCAATAATTTGCAGTAATTTTCAGCTTCTTTTTACAAAGTATACTTTCCAACATCAAGAATGAAGCAGCCTCTGAAAGCATGCATAAACATTAGAATCTGCAATGTATATCTTCTAGCAATTTAGAGTTAATGCTGAGAAGTGGATCTAAACAAGTTTGTAAAAAGCTTAAAAAACACTCCATGTGGCTTATTTGACAAAAGCACTCAAAATTTTATAACAAAGCAAGCAAAAGAATGGTGCCAACTACCTTTTTCCTGTACTCTTTCTTCAGTAAATTTACGTCCACATTCTCGTACCGGTGTAAACCCAGTGCTGAATAGTGATCAGAACAGTTTAACAACCTAACAACTTCATCTTCAGAAGTTATATCAGATTCAGCCCCACTGGTTGAGGGAATTCCAGGGCCACGATCAGTTGATAATCCATGGCCATTTTCAGAAAATGATGCTTGAAAAGCTTCACCATCAAAGAAGCTTTGTTGACCTTCCATCCCTCCAGATTGCTCATAGGCTTGATTGGACCTTCTACGTTGATTAATGTTATTTTTTAGGCAGTGCATCAGAATGTCACTTGAGATAAAGGACAAATGTAAAGCCAAAAGTAAGCCCAGCCATCCAACATATGCCCAAGCACTATATATGGAGTAGGCCTTAATTACAAATAGTGCAAGCCGGTCATGGCTCGACACGAAAGCCAACCCTGGTTAATAGGGAAAATCAGAAATTAAAAGTCCAAACAAAAACATGCACGAAGAGATCATACATACCAAGAAGACATGAATAAGGGGATTACCTCCCATCAAAATTACAATTGCAGTCGACCAGAAGCTTCCATAAAGCCATAGAAAAGCAGCTCCAGATATTATATTTACTAAAAAGCCAAGAGTGAAGCCTATGGAAACTCCCACGAATGCAGCTATAGCCTGAGTGAATCAACACTTAATACAAGTTTACAATGCAAAATACTGTGGAGGACAACATAACCTAATCAACTATGATGTCAAGCCCATAAGAATACTTGAACAAAATGAATTGAAATAAATCTCAAACTAAATATCTAGTTGTTTCGCATCAATCGTTTGGACTTAGAGAATTAAACAATAAGATGCAATACTTACCACAGCAATAAAAAACTTCGGCACGCCAACCATCGCAATTAGTGACAAAATGCTACACCAAATAACTAAGAAAAAGGATGTTGTCCCCAAGCGTATAAAGGAATCGATGCCTCTAAGAGTACAGTCGAACCAAACCGTTGATAAAAGAAACATTATGTTCCAAAAATGTATAAACCACTTCAAAAGAATTGCAGATGCCTGCTTAATCTTCTTTCTAGTATAATCACAAAAATCACATATCTTAGTTAAGACGGTGGCAAACAAAGGCCTCTGCCTCTTGAGCCACTCACCTACCACCTTCAATATGGGGATAGCTGATAGCCTCAAGTTAGAAACTAACACATTTCCAGAAATTTCTACATTTTCCTTCATATCTTTCAAGTGAGAACAACTGAACAAGTAGCCCAATCCACTCTCTGAATTTTTAAAACCCCTTCCACTGAGAGCCTCCTTTTCCATCCCAGAAGTGTCTGTGAAAGGGCTACTGGCACTGCAATTAATTGTAGTGTTCATAAAGGAGACTGATTGCTTTGGGTTAGTTTCTTCATCTATCCTTTGTTTCTCTTTTCTCAGAAATTTTCCAGAACTCTGTTTAACCCTGTTCTCATCAGCAGTATGGCTGGTTTTCTTCATACTATCTGCTGATGGACTACCTGGTATACTACAATCTGGGAGTTGTTCACCAGGGCAAACTTTCCCATCACATGCTCTTCCTCTTGCTTTCATATCTGGAGGGGTAGATGAATCCAGTACTTTTTTCTTGATGTTTGATGATTGACGGTTCACTCTATTCTTCGGTTGATTACCTTTTCTAGCCATGCTAATTTCTGTATTCAGAACTAGCGAGAAATGAAAGTTTAGATAAAATCTCACGGAAGATTTGATATGCCCAATTCATGCCATGTCAACATGATAACCTGTGATCAAGGCTTTGAATGCTCAATTCTCGGATGTAAAGCCAATTTCTAGGCAGGAAAAAAAGGAACTAGGAGAAATTAATTCACTCCAATACACTCCTACCATTCAAGAGTTACCAACTTTAGCCATACACTCAAATGGATCTTAAACAGGTAAAGATAACTCCAAGAAATAACCTTCCCCCACAAATTAAAGGGCGATAGAAACAACACAAAGAGGAGACAACAACAGAGTCTAGTGATTATACGTAATTGCCAACAAAATGAGTAGTGAAAAGAGTAGGGCGACGATTCCCTTGCGGAAAAAGAAACCATACTAATGGTTAAAGGGGATGTACTCCAAGTGAACGGAGGGAGACCCATATAACTGACAAGTGAGAACTAACCACAGTAATTGAACCCAGCAAAAATTATAAAAGCCCATTCAAAGACATGGCATCTCGAATACAGAGAATAATCAAACAGGAGTGGCTTAAAACAAAACTAAGAAAGCTCATAAGTAATTACTCGGAGACCCACCCACTTAAGACCCAAAACCCCAAATCTGATGTAAACAATTTCGAACATGATTTGATCCCCAAAGAAAAAATCTCAATTGCATTCAACCCCCAACAATGCAGTAAAGATTGAGAAAAGATTAAAAACAGTACAAAAAAGACCCAACACGCTGATATATCAACGACGATACGAACATACCTTGAGGCTAGGGAACTAAAGCTCCAAGCTTTCACAGAGATAGAGGAGTAGTTAAGAATCCCGCAAACAACTAAAGGAGAGGACTATTGGAACAATCTTTGGAGCACACTGATCTTTTTCATTTTCTTGACTGGACTTTGTTCCAATCTCCGCTCCCAAAACAAAATAAACAAATTAGAAATAGAGCAAGAGATTAAAAGAAAGGGAATAAAGCTGAGTGTCAGTGTCGATGTGGACAAGTGAAAATTTGTCAGAATCTGAAATATTAAAGAAAAAGAAGATGGTTTTCTCTTCTGGGTAAGTGTACTTTTCTCTTTTCTCTTTGGCTAGTCGTCAGTTCTCTCAGTTCTAACAATCTCTAAAGTCAGTTGTTAGTTGTCGTGCTCGCTTTTGGCCAGTCTTAACCTTCATTTATCCATCAGAGTTACATATACTCCTGCAATGGCAAAGGTTATACTTCTCCAGGTCGCTGTACTATAGGCCCGTCCCTTGGATTAATCAATCCAACGCTTGGATTAGTCAGCGAGGTTATCCACCACAGAATCAGATACTAACCATCATTTTATTAACAGATTCGACTTTACTAATATGGAAAATGTTTATAAATTGTTGTTTAATTAATTAAATGGAATTACGCATTAATTAGTGACTACTATATGCAAAATAATCTTCTTGGTTGACAGAAGAGATTGAAAATACCATTTTTAAAATTATTTTGATGGTCTATAATTTCTTAGTATATTGAATGAGGTTCATTTACCATATTCTATTAAATTTTAAATATTCAAAGATTCAATTGTTAATTAATATAAGAGACCAATGTAGTCCACCTATTTCCTTGTAAACGGAGAAGGGTAAGGGATGCATGTGGTCCAGCACAAACCATCTTGATAGTGCTATGCTAATGAAATTAGAGACAAACAAAAAGGAGACGGAGAGACTGAGGAGTCTGAGGACCAGCCACACGCGGGTAGATTGTCACTAGCCTTTTCTAGGTTTTCTTTAAAAGGTCCTTTCGACAATACTTTATACCCGATTGAAATACTTCACTAATAAATCTGCGGAAAGTGGAAAGATCATATACTCATTAGTCATTACATGAAAAGGAGAAAGAGGACCCTTTTCAAGGGCTTTCTACGTCATTTCTCCTTCATCCAGAGAAGGTTCACTATTGGGCCTTCGTCCAAAGGATAATCCTCTAGATTTAATGCACAGTTGACAAGATTTGTGTGCACTCAACACCTTTTTTTTTTTTTGGCAGGGCTCGACTTCAGATCATGTTTCAAGCATCATTATCCATAAAATGTGTATCTTGGCTTGGGCAATGTATACAAATTCAACGTTGTAATGCCCTACTTCTCAAACAGAATATATCTATTCTTGGCATTAGCTATCTTGAGGCCGGAGTTGCTTTCCGAATTACAAATTTGTGGAAGGTGTTGTTCGGCTGGCGTCGAGTGCTTGTTGACAAACTAGAGATCTATAGTTCCTAGAAAAGATGCCCCCGGGGCATAGCTCAACTAGCAAAGGCTTGGGTGGTGTAGTACCTGCCATACTGGCGACCTGCAGGGTGGGGGTTCGAATCTTGGGGGCAATTTTTAAGATTTGGGCCCCTTGTATGGTGAGATCAGTGGGTAAGCATAAGTC
>JANQAP020000549.1:1346492-1374014 GCA_026874005.2 Erythroxylum coriaceum | reverse complement strand
AGGGTTAAGATGCTCTCAATCAATTATTTTGTTTCAACTCTGTGGAGATTGATAGGAATAGGTATGGTCTCATGAGCACGGACATTGATGCTACAAGCCAAGCGTACACTGCTGTCATTCTCCATTGCTCATGAACGTAGTTATATTCTATATATTTTAATCTAATTTTAGTTCAGCTACTAAACTAAAGGACATACTTTTCTATAACAAATAGACCTTATGTTGTATAATCTAATACTTTAATTAGATGAGTTGAGTTTTTTATGTAAATTGATATGTGTTAAGTGGCGTCTCTTCCATTTGTACGTGTATCTACATTTTCATGTAAATTGGCTTAAACTCCCAACAATTTTTACGTGTATCTACATTTGTATGTGTAATATTATGCAGTACGTAGTAATAGACTAATAACTAATTTGCAATATATGATCTCCCTTATCAAATCTTGTCTTAAGTTTCATGTCTTAGTATGAAATAAGAACCAATTCTGTAGTCCCAGACGCGGTCTTTTGTCCCAGTCTTGATTTTTTCCTTCTGCTTTCAATTTCAAGGATTCTAGTTGGTCATGGGGTTCACGATTCATTGCAGTTAATCTTAAAAAATAATGGTCTTTATTCTTTTGTTTTGGGGGATAATAAGGATATTTTACCAATCCTTCGAGGGCTGTTGTTGTCTGCATATCGTTTAAGTGCTTTTCAACTATAAAATTAAACAAATTCCAATATTCTCTTTATGTTGTGTAAAACCAACAAGAGATATTTAGGGAAGAACCGTACAAGTTGTTCTTTTAGACATTATTTATAACCTTTATAGTAGGTTAGGAAAAGTAAGTTACCCAAGACAACTAAAAATATCCTTTAGCATCAGAAGCCAACTGATCAAATCCCAAATATGTTAAAAGAAGAAACATTTTAGACCTAGCTAAGGCACAAACCATGCACCAAAATGAGGAAGACAACGAACGCAAAAGACCAACAAGGTCTACTTAAATAATTCTGAACGATTAAAAAAGACTTTGAAGCCAATAATTGCTCCAGAAGGTGATGCATATTTAACAGCGAGATCTTAATCCTTCTTACAAAGGGCTTGATATTACTCTGTTTTAAATACCTTTCTAATTCAAGGTACAACTATGAACTTCTGCGTTATTACTTTTTCTTTCACAAGACAGAGAGAGAGAGACCAAGAGAGATGGAAAAGTATACTCTGTTGATCTTCCAGCAGCAGAGAATAAATATACCCAATGTCCACCATCAGTTTTTCTTGCAACGCTGACAACCACATCAAAATACTCCGGGAAGTTTCTAATCAAATCACAAGTCTTCTCCAAAAAAGAGGGACTGCCTAGAAGCTTTGGTATTGCCATCTGGTTCTTGTTCACATTTTGCTTAAACATAAATATTATGCAATTTTAGGAAGTGCAAATAGCATTCTATTAATTGTTGAATCAATTGATACAACTTGAAAAGCTAACTTAAAACCTTGAAAAGTGAAGCATGCAATTTTATTCAACCAAGAAGTAGTTACAAAGGCACCGAATATGCCAGAAAGCACAAAATTATATATATAAAAAAATAGTCTGACCTTTCAGCTTTCATCCATTAAGCTGATAATAGTCATTATTACGTACGCCAACAGGTTATATAACAGTATACTATATAAAGAAAGACAATAAGAACATCTCATATGTTTATATAGACCCACCACTTCGATGTCTAGAATTACTTGTTACGGAAATTTGGCACATAATACATACAAATACATCTTTTACAGTCTATTTCAGCATCAAATACATATTTTCTAAGTATTTTACTTAATTTTGATGATAAATTGCCTTTTGAGTTTTTTTAATTTTTTAGGAAATATGATAAATTGACATAGGAATGAAATTATTCAAGAATTGAGGTTATTTTAAGCACAAACATAAAGAAAATTATAAATATTTATGGAAAATATTCTAGCCCATGTCTATGAATGAACCTATATCCTGTACAGATCAAGTGTAGTAAGATACATGACCTAGGCAAAGACTGTGTGCTGTTGAGAAGTTCTATAGAGTACTATAATATGAGCTGCAGTTGTTAAAGACTATGTACTAACTTTAATAGAAATAATGAGGTCTATGGCTTAGAGACATGGATATAGCAGAGATTGTGTCTCTCTCCTAAAGGAAATTGACATATTTATAGCTTGGGTCACAACCATGGTCTACCAGATACGTAAAAATATATATAAAATCCCTAATCTTTGTGGACTTTTTTAGAGACTTTATACTTTACTTGTAGCTTTTTCTCTCTAAAGGTTAGGGTTGGTTATCGGAATGTCCAAGAACTCTTACGAGGCCAATTCTAATGCTATTTTTATTGAAGAATCAAAATCCAAATATGATCTTAATGGATTTAGCTATTAGCAAAATTAGGGTTTTTTTAAAGATTTATTTCTATTTTGCTTTTTTTAATTGATTTCATTGTTTTGATCATGATTCGTGGTTAAATATTTTTCTATGTTTAGATAAAGAAAAACCTAGTTTTTATTTTTTATATGGATTGATTCAGTTTAATTTATAAAATGTGATATATTTATATGAATTGCCTTTAATTGATTTTAATATATAATTTTGTTATGTTAGCGACTAGATCTTATTTTAATTCACTTGTGGACATATCAAGAGAATTTATTTGAGAGTGGACCATGACTTAGGTAATAAACGAGGTGCTCGAAAGAAGTGAAAACTTTGATGAAATTTTACACATCTTAATGTATTCAACGGGGTATTAGCTTGGAAGAGATATAAGTTTTTTTGAAAGATAATAAGTTTCAAAAATAAAGTTTGTGGATAACAAGCCTATGATGCTTAAAACTAGGTAAGTATAATAAAAGTTTCTATATTAGTAAGTAGAGATACTAGTGGTCTGGAAAGCAAAGTAGTTCAACTAAAATTCCATTTCTCTCTCAAACATGTCTACAGTTTAGTAGCTACTACTCTAACTCTCATGCCCATCTTGTATTGGTGGATGATTTCTTGATAAAATGCCTCTAAGCATCGATTATTTTGTTTGAAGATTCTGCTATTTCTACTGGCAAATTGGCATTTGATCAAAAATGAATCTTGAGAATCTATTGTTATGAAATGGCCAAAACCATTGGTTATCTTTTATGAATCTACTAACCTTAGTATCTGCACTCACCATCAACCTTAAATGTTGAAGTTCTTCCACTTTAAAGAGAGGTCCTCTACAGTGCCAATTGTCATACCAAAAGTGGGTGTTTTCTCCATTCCTATCTTATGTACAACTAGATTTTGCATCCAACTTCTAGTTTCTAGAATTTCCTGAAGTGTACCTAATATATCTTGCTCTTGTTTCGGTACCTATATACCACTATTTTTTATGGAGCTATGGATCCACTTCACCCTTAAATCTTCTTTCTTGCTGCAAAGCCACTAAAACTTTTCACCAAACTTCCTTTCTTAATCAGTCTCGAAGAACTTATTCCCAACCCACTTTGGTGCTTTGGTTTGCAAATTTTCTCCCGCTTTTTTTTTGGCTTTACTTCTGACTTGACTCAATCCATTCCATAAGAATAATCTGAGCTTTCTATCTACTTCCTGGAGGATGCTCTTTGGTAGAGAGAAATGATTAAATTAGTAAGTAGATAAGTTGCTTAAAATCGACTGAATGAGTTGCAGTCTCCCTCCATAGCTTAGATACATATTTGTCCATTAATACATTCTTGCATGCAATGATTCCATCAAAGGTTTGCATTCTGCTGCTGAAAGCTTCCTTTGGGATATTGGCACTCCTAGGCATTTAAATGGCAGGTTCCCTTGCTTAATCCCTATCTTTATGGCCTTAATTGCAACTTCTCTGTTAGAATTAATTGATAAGTATAAGCAACTTTTAAGAGGATTGCTTCTCATTCCTGACACCTTAGGGAACTCCTCAACTATATTCAATGTTAAGTTTATTGAAAGCTTTTCAACCCTGTAAAAAAGCAACAGATCGTCAGCAAAAACAAAGTGGGTGAGTTTTAAACCCCTGCAGCTGTGATGATATCGAAACTCAGGGTAGGTTCTTGCATTCCTATCAAGAAGAGTGGACAAAGCCTCCATACATAGAACAAATAATTAGGGGGATAATGGATCCCCCTGCCTTAGGCCCCTCCTGGCTTTTATGAGTTTGGTAAGTTCCCCATTAACTATAATAGATAATGTACCTGTTGTAACACAATCTTCTATCCATCCTCTAAACTCCTCCGAGTGCCCTACAACTTTGAGGGTTTTGAATAGGAAACTCCAATTAAACCAATCAAACGCCTTGGCCAGGTCCAATTTAATAGTGCAATTCTTCTTCTTGTTTTTTTTTCTCTTTGATTGATACCTTTCTGATAGTTCCTGGCATAGCAGAATGTTTGTAGCCACTAATCTTCCAATGAGGAAAGCATTTTGTTTAGGGCTTATTATCTTCCCAAGACTCTTCCTAATTTTGTTTGCTAAAATCTTGGTGATAGTTTTGTAAAGAACGTTGTAACACGCAATTGGTAGAGATACAAGTTAATTAACTGGAGAGTATACAACAGTAATTCGAGAGGATGTAATTTTAGTGTTTAGGAGATCTTATTGATCATGTTAAACATATTCTAGGTTAATCGGTTCATAAGATCAAAAGTAATAATAGAGAAATTATTTATCTAAAAATTGATATTTGTCTTTGTTTTTTATTATCTTGGCAATCGATAGAAACAAAATGACTTTACTGACAAAATAACCGACGGTTACAAAAACGAGAGCGGAAGAGGGAAATTAAGCTCTCAGTATAAGCCTTGAGATTAATACAGTTGTTGGACCCTTACTGTCTTTAATTTTATTAATTTTCATATTATCCAATTCCATAATATATAAGATAATTATACTTTTCGTCTAGGTGGCTGCAAAGTAATTTCACCTACGCACATCAACTAGATGTGTGAATTAACCGCGACTTTGTTCCCTTTCTGAGAGCTGTTATCGGTTATCTTAACACAAGCATGATAGAAGTTTTAGGATCGTGATTTCATTAGTTGGAATATAAAAATAAGACGTCTGCCTATTGCGTCCGGCTGTTCTGCGAGTTTGTTTTTTAAAAAATAAGATTGGAAGTCTATAATTATAGACGAAGCATGTGCCCGATACGATATGGAAGCTGACGTGACGAAGGTTGGCTTCTTTGGAAGAATAGGAGATGGTAGCTGTAGCTGGTTCAAGCTTGCTTGCAAGAAACGAACACTAGTTTCAAGAATTTCTGTTCAATTGGTCAGACAATAAAAAATGTGTCTCCAGTTTCTTAATATTAATTTAACGTTGAAATTTCAATAAAAACCCTTACTTTTAACTTATCAATTTTTTTAAATAAAATTTTAATTAGTTGATCCTTCCAATATGTAGAAGTAATATAACTTTTTTCTGCAAAAATTGTTCCTTTGTTTGTGAGATAATTTCTCCTATTTTTTATAATATATAAAAATTAATTTTTATTTAGATATAAGACAACAAACATCCTATGATTTCAAAAAGAAAACTTTAGAAGAACATCTTAATTTTTAAAATTTTAAAAAGATTTTCTTATGATTTTTAGAATTTTTAAAAAAATTCTTCTCTTAAACTTTTAAATTTTTTAAAAATTTCTTCCTTTAAATATTAGTTAAAAAATAATGGTAAAATATATACTACATTTGTGAACCACTCAAATACTTCTTATATGACGCTCTAACCGTACTCTTTAATTTGAACTAGACCAATTAAATATGACTCAAATTAATAATTTATTATAATTATTTTAAATTATTAATTTAAGTCAAATTTAAGTAATTTAGTTTAAGAACTAAGTTGAAAACATATTTTAAAAACAAATTAGGAAGTTTTTTATGTTATTTTAAAACAAATTCTAAGAGAAGAAATTTTCTTAAAAAATTAAAAATAAAAAATATTTTTTAAAACTTTTAAAAATTAGGAAGTTTTGTGAGTTCTATGCCTTTTATCCTTTTATATTATTTAATTTTTAGAATTTATAATTAATTTAAAATATGAATTTTTATTTAAGAAAAGATAAAATTTTAAATTTTGATAATTATAGTAAAATAACTTTAAAATATGTAAATTCCAATTAAAATTAAAATATATAATAACAAATAAATAATAGCTTATAAATAAATTTTTACTTAATTAATCATTTATTTAATAAAATATAATTATTTATTAATATTTATGAATTAATATTATATAAGAGATCAAAATAAAAATAATGACTCAAAATTAAATTATTTATCTAATTTTTAATTATTATGAATGATAAAATATACGATACTTTAAAAGTAATAATTAAATATATTTTTCATTTTTAAAAGATAAGAAACAAAAACAAAATATTAAGAAAAAATAAAATCAAATGCGAGTTAAATTTGATGCGACTGTGATACTGACTCTCTTGCACTTGAATAGGTAGACGATTGCACGTCCAATATATACCAATGAATATTCCAAAATCCTGCAACAAGTAAAGGCCTCAAGTAATAGCTTTGCTGCTATATCAGCGCCAAACTTCTTGTTTCAGCGTATGTTTCAAGTATCGTACATCATTCCACATTAGAAGTTTTCCTGATTTTTTTTTTTTAAACATGTATCCTCTGACCAATTCGAAACCATCCTCAACAACTCCAAGCCTTCTGTGGTCATATCTTCACAGACGAGTGGGGGAGGTTCCAATGGTGACACAAGACGTGAAAGACAGAGCAGAGATATATTATGGAACCGAGACATGTAGAGAAAAGCTCATGCTGTTGTTAAGGAACGTTGGCCTCCCAAATGGTTTGTTGACAATAGATGGGATAGAGGAATACGGCTACGTGAAGGACACAGGATTTGTATGGCTCAAGAACAAGAAGAAAAAGGATTACTACAAGTTTGAGAACGTTCTGGTTTGTTATGAAACGGAAATCACGGCATATCTCCAACCCAACAAGATCAAGAACCTGACGGGTGTCAAGGCCAGAGAGTTCCTGATATGGATTACTTTGAGCGAAATATGTGTACATAATAACACTAATCGTAGTGCCTCAATCACCTTCAAGACTTCTTCAGGCTTGTCTAAGACCTTTCCATTATCATTCTTTCAGTATGAAACTGCTCAGGAGGAGGTTATGGAAGTTGATAAAGCAATTAATCCTGGGGATGAGAGAGCAAAAAGATGATGAAGTGAAACTGTAAATAGGAAGGATTCATCCGAAGTTCCCCATTGTTGCATAAATCTTACTGTCTTATCCTCTTATAATTATATGGTTGTCGTCAATCGAGTCGCCAAGATTGTACAACTGATGAGATAGATCTGCTCTCATCATTTCGTCTTCTTTTTTATCTTTTGATTAATAAAACTAGTTGATAAACATCTTTAGGATTCGTATTTAATTTCTATTGATAATCACTCATTAAGCACGTAATGTGGTTTGATGTTTTAAGTAGGGATAAATTATGTGGTTTGATGTTTTAAGTAGGGATAAATTATGCAGTTACAATAGATTTACTTTGTTTACGTAAAGGACTAGTAGACCTTGCAAGAATGTGCTGTCATTCATGCATATGCTTGTGGCGTGTGAGAATATGCTTGATAAAGCTTGTCCTCTTTCCTCTTCTAATCACTTACGTGACCTAAGGAAATCCTTTGTGGAAAATGATGTTTGGCCAAGTCACAAATGCACCGCCAAAGATTTGGATTAATGGTTCTTGTGAAAACTAAAAAACTGAGTATAGAAATGGATTGCTACCAAAGCAGCAACAAGCAATCAAGCGTTGGAGCCCCATTTTCATCATTGTTTCTGGAAAGGTATAGAGGTGGTGATACTTTAAGAACAATTTGAAAGATAGGGACCTGAGCATCGTTGAATGTTGTATTACTTCATGGGCTTTTTTGGTTAGCATGGATTCTTGCTTGAGAAAGCAATATTTTTTCTAAAATTTATATTATTAAGTTTGGTTCATTTTTTTGAATAATTATAAAAATAAAAACTTTCCCAATTTAGGGAAAGTAGTAGCACTTTACTTGGATTCTAAATCTCATCATCTCCTTTAGTATTTATATTACTTTCCTCAGGAATTTAATACACTAGCCAATTCAACTCTTCCTTCTTTCTCAACTCTACGATAACTTTTTTATAAAACCCAACATTCTCTTCAACTACTCTTATTATTCTACCGTTAGCAGGATTTATTGATATCTATAAAACCCACCACCTATGCCACCCAAAATGCCATCTTTAATTGCTGTTTCTAGATCTAGAACTTGCCCACCACTACCGACTTGTAGCTTCATATTTCCTTCCTTTCTATGGCTATCGAGCTGGTGCATCAGAGTTTTAAAGCACCCCTTCACGAGCTGTCCCAAAGTCTAATCCAAGAGAAAAGCCCTCAGGTGTCAAAAGAGAACAACACAGAGAATAATAAGAAGGCCCATCACATCGACGAGAAACGTCTGTGAAAGCAGAGGAGATAGTGAGAAAGAGACGAGCATAAGGCCACTCTCTTCCATGGACGAACATAATGAAGAATTAAACATTGAAGGAGACAACCTTTTTTTTAAATTGTGGCTCTTTATTCGATTATTTTTTCACTCTTCAGGAAGAAGAATATCTAAGGCAGATTTAAAGAACAATTAGTTTTTAACATTTTCAAATTTATTAAATTTAGGATGCTCAGAAGATATTTGACTTTTTTATTTTCATTTTGAGATTATCTAGTTGAAATAATGCATTATTTGTATTTTTATTTTCAATGTTAATTTTTTTTTATATTTGATTTGAATTTTAAGATTTATCTTTATACTCGGTTGAGGTTTTTTTTAGTATTTTTCAATACTATATTTATGATATAACAGTATTATATGATTAGAATATCAGAATGAAAAAAATTAACATTTAATAATATAACTTGTATTACAAATTAACATTATTTAACGATTTTAATTTTTATTTGATTTGTAGGGATATAATTAGAAACACAAGTCAAAATTAAATTACATTCCATGAAATACTGTTGCATACCAAACACTATAATAAGAATCTAGCCAACTTTCATATTTGAATTCTTATAAGTATCCAAATATGTGAATATCTTTACTTTCTATAGATTTATTTTTCGAGGAATCAGATTCCAAATTCACTTTATTTTCCTGCTAACCAAACGAGGCCTATGTATAACTGAAAGTTATTACTTAGTTGGATAAGTTTTTTATTTTACATAGGTTAACGGATCTTTTACTACACAAGAATTTTGTTTGAATGTTGTATTTCCTTATCTTTACACAATTATTGTAATATTCTCTTTTAAGAAGTTTTAAATGATCATTTTAAATCCTTTAGAAGGTTTTTAATGATTATTTTGTATTACATTTAAATCTTACACATAACTGGTTTAGATGATCAGTATTTTATGATTTCTCATACTTATCTAGTAACCCTTACAACTAGCATATTACAAGGGCTCATAATTATATATCTGTTAGGAATATGTGATGTCTTGATTAATGAATCGATCCTTTAGTAAATTTTATATGTTATAACCTAGGTCATATCTCGCATTTCAATCTTCTTTGATTTCATTTAATTCATTGTTTCACAAATATATTCAATTCTCTGACAAAGAGTTGGTGGCCACCTTTAAACACATAAAATTTCACACCTTCCTCTACTTGAAATTCTCTTAAATCGAATTTAATTTACTTTCCTAAAATTATCCTATAAAATCATGTCAAACATAATCTTTTGGTAACATTCTAAAGTAACAAACCTTAAACTTAATTCTTAAAAATTAGAAAAGATTTCTAATGGTATATTATGATGTTCACTTAACCTCTAGGGTCTCAAGTAATGAAAGTTGAGATTTTTTTACTTTCATTAATCCCTTTTATAATCATTTATATACACATGGTAAGAGTCGTGTACTAAGGTGTTAACTCTTATTAATTTGAAGTATATGTCTTTCATAAATGCAATATTGTACAAATGTTGGTTCAAATATATTTAAAGTTTACCTTGAATTCACTTGCCTATTCTTATCTTTTGAAACTCTCATTTGGCAACTTAAGACAAATATGGTAACCATATGATCACTTTATTTAAGTTGGTATTCATGGCTTAACTTCCTTACTTTGGCTCTCAATTATCATTTGATAATAAACTTAAAACCTACCTCACCTTCAATCATCACAAATATTAAATTCAATTGCTCGTCTGATAATTCCAATTTTTATCTATCCAATATGCTCCTTGATTTATATAGAAAATTTTTTGTACAAAGTAAACATATTTTAGAATCAAGTATTAAGTAATCCTTTTTACTTAATAAACAATGTCAACTTATATTTGTATTTATAAATGACAATACATTAAATGACATATATAGAGACATATTGATCAATTACGTTTCAATATCTACGTAATCTTAGTGACTTCACTTTCCCAATGTACATATCTCAAAAAATTGATTTTATCATTAGGTTGCCTTCGTGTCTCGTATAGATATATACTCCATGTTTAATTCTCCATGTGCAACTATAACTTTCACATAATTGTAATTAATATCTCAATACTTAGTTTTATAATAAAATTTAAGGTCTTCGTATAAACGATTACTGCTTAACTGTCACAGTTGATTATTACTAGATCAATCTTACTTTGGGTAACCACTTAATTAACTACAAATCGTCTAAGTAAAATGGCTTCTTGTACTGCTATTAAAAATGCCATAAATTTAACTTTTATTTTGGATAAAGAAACACATCATTATTTCTTATTTTTCCATAATATATCACCATTGTTAAGTTAAAAAAAATCCACAGGTAGATTTTCTCTCATCTAAATCTCCTCTATAGTCTGCATTTGTATACCGTTGTATACATAGATCATTGTCTTAATAACACAATTCATAATTAACAATACCTTTTTAATACCTTAATATTCTCTTTACTACTTTCCATTATGCTTGTCCTAGAATTAACTGATATCTATTCATCATTACAACAGTGTTAACGAATACCTGGCTATGTATGCATAATGATATACATGAGACCTTTAGCTGCACAAGAATATGGAATTTTCTTCATTTATTCCCTTTCTTTTGGTGTAGATGGGCAAAACTTCCTACTGAGACCTTCACATTTAGCAATAGGATTATTTATTGGTTTGTAATCATGCGTACGAAGTCATTATAAAATCTTTTGAATATGTCATTTGAGAAAGTAAAAATAATCTTTTAAAATGATCTCTTGAAATTTTAACTCCAAGAATATATATAACTTCACCCTGGCATTTTATCTTAAATTTAGATGACAACAAATATTTGATTTGCTTAACAAACTCATAGTCATTGCTAGCAATTAAAATGTCACATACATTTAAAGATAAAATTGCAAATTTATTATTAAATCTCTTAATATATAAATAATTATCTTCATCAAGCATATAAAAGTTATACAAAATGATTACATCATGAAAATGAATGTATCACTGCTTATAAGACTATATCAGACCTAAATCGATTTCAATAACTGATACATTTTATATTCTTGGCTTGTCTCAATGAAACCTATAAATTGTTTCATATAGATTTCTTCTTCTAATTCTCTATTTAGAAAAGTAGTCTTTACATCCATTTTATGTAATTTAAGATCCAAAATGATTACTATAGTCAAAATTAGATAAATTGAAGCAAACCTCATAATATATAGGTGAAAATATCTTTTCATAATTGAATCCCTTTTGTTGTATATATCCTTTTGCCACAAGGCGTGCTTTGTGTCTTTTGATACTGTCATTAATGTTTTGTTTTATTTTGAGAAACATTTTGTTCCCAATAACTTTGTGCCTATTAGGGAGACCAACAAACTCTCATACTTGATTCGAGCTTAAAGAAGTAATTTCTTCTTTCATTTATTTCATCCATTCTTCTCTAGCAGGACGATTAAGAATCTCCTGTACATGCATTGGCTTATAATCTTCTTATAAGATAATCATGTAAATTTTCCCTTTTATTTCAAAATGATGTGCTTATCATCTTCTTATAGGATAATCATGTAAATTTCCCCTTTTATTTCAAAATGATTTGCTTATCATCTTCTTATTTCAAAATTAAGTTTAGTCCTTTTCTTGTCATTACCTTAAAGTGACTAAGGAGATTAAAATAGTTCTATAATAGAACATGATGAGAGAACTTTGCAATTATTGTAGAGAGGGATATGTAAGGAGTGCTAGCTTGAGTCTAAGCCTATTTATAGTAAGACTTACAAATTTTAGTAATTTAATTGAAATAAAATTATAATTTTAGTAAACTTTAATTAAAATTATAATTAATTACTAATTGGGTCCAAATAAGATCTAATATCTCATATTTATCTTTATTTATTTAATATTTAATTATAAAGTTTCTCAAACTTTACAATTAAGTCCAATTCGGTTAAAACACCTTTTCTCTCTTCAACTTATTTTTTATGTGTGACCCATTAGGTTTCTAAATATATAAATATAAATTATAGCCCTAAATTATATTTAGGATTAGATAAATTAAACTCTTTTATTGTTTCTCTATTTCTTGAATTACATAATTTAGATCTATAAATCAAGATTAGGGTCTAGCAACGGATCATGACCACCGAAATATTTAGGAATTTCACAGTGGTTTTAATTAACCTTTCCATATATGATTTTTCTATATACTTTAATCATTTCATCATACAATGTTCCAATCAGACATACAGCATAGACTTGATGTATATTTTATTTAAGTCCTATCATATTAGTTCTTCATCATTAGTTATTTATTTAATTAATGACATTTGGAAACTATTTTCAAAGTTTCATTCCATCTTGGACAAATATTTCATGAATTAATAATAATCAAGAATAACATAACGTTCTCCCTATTCACTTTAGGATAATGAATCCAATAATATAGTAATTCCGAAATGAGACACTTTGGAGATCTCAAGTTAAAAGGTCACTTATACAATTATCACAATTATAACTTCCATATACATACAAGTAATATTTCAAATAAAATTCTCATATAAGGTCAGTTCAATGAACTTGTTCTCTAAAAATCACCCATACATTTGTTTAAGTATCACCATACTTTAGTCTATGAGATTGACTACTTCCTTTATAAGGTAGAAACATAACATACACTGTATGCTTATTGATAATATATACATACAATATGAATCTCATAATTATGATCTCATTACAATTTTAATTACAATGTATATTTATTGATCGGGTGTTTGATGTGTGTAATTTTTAATAAATACCCTCGATAATCTACAAGCACATAGTTCGCTACCGTAGTACCTAAGATGTCGATCCCACTAGGAGGGGTAATCTAATCCTAAAATTTAAGACCAAAACAAATAACAGAAATTCAAAATATAACAAAACTAAAATGAGAATTCAATTCAATCAATCAAATTGAGAATCAATCATAAAAATATTAATAATTCAGCAGTTGCAACATACACCCAAGAATCAACCTAAGGTAAATAACAATTGAGAGAAAGGGAATTTTACCTATCCTAAATGTTAACCTAACTGATTATGAATTATCGGGTTGTTGGTTCTAGACAATCTTAGGGTTGATTACTCTCTCTCGAGTTATAACCATTAACCCTAAATTATAAACCCTAAACAGATTATGGAAGTTACAATCTCTCAATTAACAACCTATCCAAAACCCTAATTAGTTCTAAAGTTGTTTAATAAACTATCGACTATGCAAGATCTCTCTTTGCACAATTTACCGATTTGATTCTTGTTCTATTAAATCACCTAACTTTTGTTAGCTCAATTTAATTATTTTTCATTCGATTTACCCTCCCAGTTTATTATCAAATTATGCATTTATAGAATTAAACCACAACAAATCCAATAAGCACATAAACATTTAAAGTTCATTAATTCAAAGATAAAACTCTGAAGGTGAGTTTAGAACATCTCAACATTCAAAAATCCTATCGTTAAATTGTTATTCCCAATTCTATACAATAATAAAATTGATGATGGGAGGCAGTGACGATGAGAAACTCCTGATTTAGGAAGTACATCGAGTCAGCTTCTTCTCTACTTCTTTCTTCCTTCTTCTCTTTCTCAATCTCTCGATGAATTCTCTCTAGGTTTTATCAAAAGTGGTTGATGCAAAAGCTCCCTTTCTCTCTTTGTTTTGTTCTTTATATATCCTTTGTGTTATGAGCATCCCTAGGTTTTTTTAGGGTCTGAAAGGTCCTAAAACTCCCTCAAAACTTGACGTTTTTGAGTGTCTGTGCATTTGCCTGACGCAGGCCACGATCGTGGGCTGCATCTAAACCTTCTGTCATAAACGTGGCATATAGGCCACGATTGTAGGCCATGTCCTAGGCTTCTGTTGTGGGCCAACTCTGGTGCTTTTGTCACGAACGTAGCCTATTGTACCACGATTATGGTTTGTTGTTTCGACCCAAATGTCTCCAAAACTTCTTCATTCTTCGATGTTGAACTTAAAACACTAGCAAACACATCAAGGTACCTTAAAAACATAATATTTAAGCTTAAAGACTTGTACTAACCTATAAAAACACTTAAACACAAATAATTGACAAAATAATGCAATTTTAACCTAAACACATACTAAACGATTGAATTAACAATTAAATACATATCAAACAAAGCCCTAAAATAAGATGCAACTTACACTTATCAACATTCCCACACTTAAACGTTTGTTTATCCTCAAGCAAACAAAATAACAGACACACAAAATCACAAAGTACACAATGCAATAATGAGATAATGGCTTCATCTTCATGAAATAAATTTAACTTTAAGCTTAATCATTTAAGTTATTTCAAATCATTAACATACAAAATCCACATCTAGAGGCTCTGGAATAAACATATATATTAATCAAAACCCAAGTAAAGTTACCCACCCTTTTTAATTGTACAAACACATTAATAATTTTTTGGTCATTCAAACTCTATAACTACTCCTAAGTACACTTTCATGAAAAGTCAAGCTATTTGCAAATTCGGTAGGTTTTATTAGGAAACATTTTTTATTGCTTACTTTTTTGCTTTAGCTACTGGTTTTCATGAAAATATACTAACAGAGCTACTTTAGTCAAAAGACCTAAAATTATGAAGGAATGTGACAACTTAGGAGGTGACAAACTCACACTAATTCCTAATTAACTTGCATATTTAATTAGCCAAAGAACCTAATTCACTCATTTTGCGAGTTAATGACTCTTCACAACCTAATAGACTATGTTCAAAATTAAATCAATTTCAATCCATCTAAGCCATTGACACATTCACACAATTCACGAAATGCAACCTAATAAACTATCATACAATATGCAAAATTCACATTCAAAGCAAAAAATATAACCCTTCTCGCACATGAACAACACATTATCCTCAATGTGAGAAGGAGGCAAACAAGCACACATGGCAAGAAGAAACATAAATTAAAGTAGAAACAAAAATAAAATAAAGACTAAATTGAAAAAGAAAAGGGTTAAAAACAAAGCCTTATGGTGATGGAGGCAGGGATAGTGCCGGAGGTGGCAAATAGATGCATTGAGCCTCTAAGTAACGATGGATACGACGTATATCTTGGCTCTGATTTCGTTGTGTTCGGGCCATCTCTTTTGTTCTTTTAGAGTTCTCTGCAAGTGTATCTGTAATAATCTTGGTGTTTACAAAGATTATATTGAGCACTTTCTTGCAGCCTGGTTCATCTGTGTATTCTTCCTCGTCAGACTCCTCACTAGTTGAATCCTCTTCTTGTTATTGCTGAGCACTTGAACTGGTTTGACAGGTCCTAATCTTGACGTGTGTTTTGGCACTAATATCCCAAAGTTTCATATTATGGGACTTTATGATTTCAGCTCGGCACAAATGATGATGGTTCATGAATTCAGGACAATAGACCATGAATCTGTTGCACTCAACTCCATAGTAATCAGCTATGGCTGAAATTAAGTAACTCATTCCTAAGTTATTGGTCCTTTTACGTCGAGTAGCAATAATTGCGTTAAAGATGTGGGTGGTTGTGCAAACTAGGATGTTGTGGTCCATGCACCATAACAGGACAAGTTCCTTCGTCGAACATTTGTTGGTTTTCGTTTTGTCAAAACAGTTTGACATATGAATTTGTGCAGCAACAAGTGTTTGTGGCTCCTGATGATATTGTTGTATGCATTCTTAGCGTCAAAATGCTCTAACCCAGTTAGTTAAATCCAGTAAGCGACACGGAAATCATCGTGCCGATCCACTATGGACGATTCAGGGAAACCATAAATTTCATACAAAGTCCTATAATTAAGCTCATAAAGTTATCCCCACAACCTAAACCACAATTCCCTAGGTTTATTGGATTCGAACTAAAGGGAGTAAAGAATTCTAAGGTAAGTTCTTCATGAATTGGGTATTGAAATTGAATAAATTGTCCCTATTAAATTCTCTCTGCTAAATTTTCAACCTTGTCTCTCAATTCTAGTCTATCTAAAGTTTCAAAATGAAAATACTTGGGAATCATAATTTTCTTATTGCGAAGAGAGTGAAAGTGATTACCTTCCTTATCTGAGAAGATCGGGAAAGGTGTTTTGTAATCAGCTATCGTATCCCTTGGCCCTCGTCCTAAGATTTGGTTTCATCCCGATGATTGATCACGCTTTGCTGATTGCTTAATACATGACATACTGGCTTTCAAGTAGGTAAAAGTTGGAAGAGACTGGAAGTTTGGAATTTGGTTAGAGAGAAGTGAGAGCGTTTGAAGATTTTAACTTAGAGAGATAAAGTTAAAATGAAAGTGAATGAAAAAAATAAAGTGTGACATGAATATATAAGTGAAGGAAGGGTAAAATGGTAAAAATTAGCTTAAATTCACATAGGTTGGTTTACCCTACTATAGGTCATGATTGTGGCCTACAATTTTTCCACCAATTTGTGATTTTTCTTCTTTTTTCCTTCTACACTTTCTAAAGATCATTTTTAACTCTTTATAGCTCTTTCACCTCTCTTTTATTGACTTCCTCAATCATCTAATTCATGTCGAAGTCCTATGCTTTCTTGATTTTATTTGGAAATGAAATAACCTACATGCGGAATTCAAACTATCTAAAAATCAAAGGAAATGACATGGAATAAACAATCCATATGATGCCTCTCATGTAGCACTTCTTTTAACGTCGGTATCTCGATGCTCTTCCTTGAAAACTCAGTTGGGATCAATTATAAGCGGCTTACTTCCACCTTTTTTGTTTAACATCAGTTTTGTAGCCTATAAGTAAGCTACAAATTGCAAAATAATCAGAAGGACAATATTGATAATATTATGAAAACTAATTAGGCTTAATAATGTCCTTTCTTCAAGTAATCTGTTAACAAAACAAGGAATAACAAAATTCCTTGAATCTTCCATCGAATTCAACAGTTTGTCTTGTAAGAAGGTGAGTTGCTCTCGTTTTTTCCTTAATCACCTTCGTCTCCTCTACTTCTTCCACTTCACAAACAGAGAATCTCATAGCTTCTTCAAACTCGATGTCTATTGTCAACTATTCTACATCCTTTTGTTCTTTAGAAGATTTGAACACATCAATTATCCTAAATGAGTTACTCTCCTTCAGATTCTTTAATACATCATTCATGTTGAATGTCACTTGGTCATCATTAATCTAAAGGATAAGCTTCTTTTCATAGACATCTACTAAAGATTTTTCAATGTTCACACATAGTATATCAAGAACTTGTAAATAAAAGGGAAGGTTGGCATTCTTTTCTTCATCCTCTTTCTTCATATCTTTTTCTTCAATAAGGTGGGGTTCAGTTTAGTTTTCCACTAGTCCTTCTGGCTCTCACCTATTATTAAGTGTGATAGCCTCATACTGCTCTCTTTGATGTATTTCCATATTACTTAGAGAGTCTTCCACACTTCTCTTACAAAATTTATGGGAAAGCTGTCTCACTCAAATCTTTAGGTTGTGAATAGACGAGTCATGATTTTCTATTACTTGCTCAATTTGCTCTTCTAGGCTCTTCTGGCCCTCTTCCATGTCTGTGAGCTTATCCAAGATCTTGTCTAATTTAAAATCCCATAAACTGGACTCATCTTACTAAAATCCTAATAGGTCTTGATGTCCTAAGTGAGTCCCTACATTGTTAGATCAATAGAAATTTGGGTGGTTCTGCCACCCCATAGTATACATGTTCCAATAAGTATTGTTACTTCCCCAACTATAATGTGCCTCATTGTAGTTCGCAAAATTTCCTTGCTCACTGTAATATCTATCTTCCATCATTGTTCTTTCCATTTCTTCTCGGTATCCAGCTCTTTAGATGTCTCATTCTCACTCTAAGATGTCTTGTTGTGTCTCTACTTTACACCCCAAACTTCTTTCTCCATTTTTTAAAAACAAAAGATAATGAAAAAGCCTTAAACTAAAGAACTAAACTAATCGCTTCCCTGGCAACGATTCCAAAAACTTGATTGAGTGTTTCATATATGTAAGTTTTAATAAATACCCTCGATAATCCACAAGCGCATGGTTCGATAGTGTAGTAGCTAAGGTGTCGATCCCACGAGGAAGGGTAATCTAATTCTAAAATCTAAGGCCAAAACAAATCATAGAAATTCAAAATATAACGAAACTAAAATGAGAATTCAATTCAATTAATCAAATTAAGAATCAATCACGAAAATATTAATAATTCAACAGTTGCAATACACACCTAAGAATTAACCTAAGGTAATTACCAATTGAAAGAAAGGAAATTTTACCTATCCTTAATGCTAACCTAACTGATTATGAATTATTGGGTTATTGGTTCTAGACGATCCTAGGGTTAATTACTCTTTCTCGAGTTATAACTATTAACCTTAAATTATAAACCCTAAGCAGATTATGAAAGTTGCAATCTCTCAGTGACAAACTATCCAAAACCCTAATTAGTTATAAAGTTGTCTAATAAACTATAGGAACCTTATGCAAGATCTCTCTTTGCACAATTTACCGATTTGATTTAATTCTTGTTCCATTAAATTGCCTAACTCTCATTAGCCCAATTTAATTATTTTTCATTCGATTAACCGTCTCAGTTTATTATCGAGTTATGCACTTGTAAAATTAAACCACAACAAATCTAATAAGCACATAAACATTCAGATTTCATTAATTCAAAGATAAAACTCCAAAGGTGAGTTTAGAACATCTCAACATTCAAAAATCCTATCCTTAAACTATTATTCCCAATTCTATACAATAATAAAATTGAAGATAAACAGGAAATATGATCTGAACAGATGATGGGAGGTAGTGACGTCAAGAAACTCCTGATCTGAGAAGTATGTCAAGTCAGCTTCTTTTCCACTTCTCTCTTCCTTCTTATTTTTCTCAATCTCTCGATGAATTCTCTCTATTTTGAGCAGTCCTATAGTTTTTTGGGGTCCGAAAGGTCCAAAAAATCCCTAAAAACTTCACATTTTTTAGTGGTTGTGCATTTGCCCGATGCAGGTCAAGATCGTGGGCCACGTCTGAGCCTTCTGTCACGATTGTGGCATGGGCCATATCCTGGACTTCTGTTACGAACGTGGAATGTGGGCCATAATCGTAGGCTAACTCTGGTACTTCTATCATGATTGTGGCTTGTCGTGGGCTGTTGTTTCAACCTGAATGTCTCTGAAACTTCTCCGTTCTTTGATGTTGACCCTGAAACACTAATAAACATATCAAGGTACCTTAAAAACATAATATTCAAGCTCAAAGACTTATACTAACCCATAAAAACACTTAAACACAAATAATTAACAAAATAACACAATTCTAACCTAAACACATACTAAACGATTGAATTAACAATTAAATACATATCAAACTAAGCCCTAAAACATGATGCAATTTATACTTATCACTTATCCTTTGGAATTTATCATATACATCTAAATATGTAACAATGCCTTTAAATAATTATGCTACTAAACTATGACTAACTAATTGACTATAGGGTCTAAACCAACAATCTCTTACTTGCATTAAGCTAATAGTTTATGTATCTTATACCATATCACTATATGATGATTATGCCATTATTGTGATAGTGATTTTGTTAGAGAATTTTTCAAAATTCTCTATTATGAACATTTGATTAAATCTCACAATTTTCACCATAATTATCTTTATAATTAAGAGAAACTTCCTAAATGCATATTTGGATCTTTGATGAGACCTTAGATCCTTTCGCATATCCAATGGCCCTAATGTTCCACAGTACATTATTTTCCAAACAACATTAGGAAATATACTAAGTTCATTAAAGAACTCTTGATCTAAATAATCATTTCTTCTAAATGAAAATGTATTTTGGCTTGATTAATAACTAATCCTATATTGGTACATTTTTAATCTTAAAATAATTTTTTAAAGTGAAATATACATTAATAAGTATTTACTTCTAAAGTTAATAACCTTATAATCTTGAAATAAAATATCAACTCCTATACAAAATAATAGTTTTCTTCAATATTTCATAAGTATCAGATATCTCAAATACTAAAAACCTTTAATACATTTTCTGTGTTTTTGGACTAGAATAGGTAAATGACTTGTGTATCTATCTTTATAGGCCTAGTTCCTAGAATAAATTAGGTACATATTCATATCTGATAAGAGTTGTTCTTAGACTATCAAATATTTAACTGTTGAAAATATGAAAATTTTTTCATTATAAGTATTTTGTCTCTACATACTCCCATTGAATATTACAACTACACTCCTACTTACCTTTTTTTATAGATATGATGAATTCACAATCATTTCCACAACAAACGCTTTAAATTCATCATGAAAGTGAACTTTTAACATCTTATAGCCTTTTAATTATACACCAAATGTATCAATAATGGCTTTAGTTCTAATTAGATGTATTATCATGAGATTTAAAGTTTCATTTTACACTTACTACTTATCTTAAGAATGGTTCTCCTATAAGTATACATTGATATGAACATTTTTTCAATAGAGTTTACAAGATTATATCAAACCTTTTAAATATCTCATAACTTTTATTAACTAATTTTCTTTCTACATTTATTGGATAATATTTGCTTCAACCAAGCATCACATCCCAAAATCATTAACTTTGACTCTTTCAAATTCACACGATTCCATATCTAATATGGAATATTACTAATTAATTTAATTAGAACTTTCGAGGATAAGTTTGTTGTACAAGGCATAACTATAAAAGGAACAAATATTACATCATATAATATCTAATATTGCATTTTCCTCTTTACATAAATACATACTCTTATAGAATTTAGTTGTGGAGATATTTATTAGAATCACAATATATAACATAAAAATTTAAATATCATCATATCGATCTCATTAAAGATCTTCAACATTCTCATTGCTTGAGTTTTATTTAAATTTAAACATTTAAAATTTTTAATTCAATGTTTATTTAATACACATGATTATATCACATAAAGTCATTAGTAATATAATGAAATGCAAAAATCATCCTTTAATGAATTGTTATTACATACAATACATCACATGTATAAGATTTAACAATTTAATACCATCACCACCCTTTCAAAAAAGGTTGATTTGTTTATTCTTTAACTTAATAAGTTTCAAAAGTTTCATATGATTTATAATTAAAAGGATAGTGTTGTCATCCTTTAATGAATTGTTATTACACACAATACATCACATGTATAAGATTTAATAATTCAATACCATCACCATCATGTTGACTTAACTAACATGGCACAAAAAGATAGTATCGGTTATCCAATTTTATGTTATTACCATTTATGTTAAGTATAAGTCTCCTTTGATCCAACATATGCAAACTTTTTATATAAACTTAGATCAACTGTATTTACACAGGAATATGTTTCTTGTCATGCCTTGAACATTGTAATAATTTTGAATCTAAATTCAATATTAAATACTCATAAGCATGAAGCAAAAATATATATGATCTATATCATATCACATGCAAGAAAGAAAAGTCGTGTAATTATTTTTCCTTATAACGACAACTTTTATCATTATATTGCAAATCCCTTCAATTGCAATCAATATTGATGCTTTTAGTATGTTAAAATAAATGGAACAATTCTACTATGATATTATATCTTTCAGCTCTACTTTATGTAACCTATTATATTATACTATTATGGTATTGACATGCATCTTACATATTACTCTTCTTAAACATAACCTTTGTCTAAGAAATTTGGTTTACTAATTTAGTATCAGCTATACTAAGCAAGGTAAATTATACTCAAAAGAAAATATAAATGTAAGAAAGGCAAGTAATTGGTTATATGCAATGATTACCAAATAAGATTAGGACTTTAATAATCTATTTAGTTACTTCCACTATTTTACTTGAATTAATAGCCCTCATTACCATTCAGAAAGATTAATCTAATCTCTTTCATAGCCTAAGATCCCATTAAAATTTAGTTAATCTTAAGTTTGCTCAACAAACAAACTAACCATAAATTAGCTAGATAACATCTTTATTAATCACATCTCATGTAGCTCCTAGTTCTGTTAGGTGACAACTCTTAATAAAACATATCTGATATGTTATTACTAGCCCTACCTCTAAATCCATATGATCATAAGTTTGCTCATTCAAATTAAATAAATCTAGTTAAATAGGTCCCAATATTATAAAACCAAATATATTCGGGTTTAAATGGTGTTGATTTTGCTCAACAAGCCTAACAATAAATAGAACTTTGGTTTATTCATATAACAATAAAAGGAATTATATTTAAAACATGTGTTTAATGTTTTTAACAAGGTATTAATTTTAAATAGTCTCATTAAATACAAAATTGCATGTAACATATCATATATATAAACACACAATTCAACATACATCCAATATATGTCAAGCATAAAAATAGATTATGCAATTTCTCTTGCTAACTACTCGGCTACTTTTTTTAAAACTGAAGTTTCATCATATGCTAGAAGTTTCAAGTACTAATGACAGGCTGAAATGACTAGGTGGCCTGTCCAGACCATATGGTGGCCATTCAGTTAATATCTGATCCAATTGGAAAGCTCCCGTAGAACTAAGCCTATTGCACTTTTTATTGAAAAGCTTTAATTCAACATAAAAAGATATAAGTAATAGAGTTTTTTTTAATAAAAAAACCATTTCATTAAAAATTTTGACAGCACAATAGTTGTATTTTGACATCCTATAATTTTTAAAATTCCTGTAAAAGTTCGAAACACCTCTATAATCACATCAAAATCCCCACTACAAATTTTGGACTTCAAGTCCACTCACAAGCAATCTCAACAATCACTTTAATAAACTTTGAAAAGCTGAAACATATTCAAGCATTTCATTTTAAAAACTTTATATACATGCCTTATTTACATAAAAGACATTTCAAAACATGTTCAATGATGTGCAATAATTTTCAAAAGCATTTACAAGGCAAAATTTGCCTATATAGCAACATGAGACAAAGTGAGCTACTTAAGAGGTAGAGTTCCTGCTATTGAAGCCTTTGAGCGTGCACTTAAGAGGTTTTATTTTGGAAACGAAAAGTAGAGTGTGAGCTAAACGAGCTTAATGGATGTTAGCATTTCTATGCAAATCATATTTAACAATTTAAACCTCCCTAAAATAAATTAATTTCATTTCTTATGATATAATACCAATATAAAACATATATGCTTTCAAAAAATCATACTTTCAAGTTACTAATAAAGTAAATTGTGGCGGCATCATTATTGTCATGAACTTTTATACACCACTTAGCCCACCACTGACTTCTTTTCCATATAGTACCTTTAGGCATAAAGTCACGGAGCCGGTTCTGTATCGTTTACCATGACTAGTTAACCACTAGTTATATAGTTAGTTATACATGGCTTACTTGCACAAAGTTAACTTCTATACATTGGTAGTTATAGGGCTGGTTCTGTATCGCTTACCCACAATTGGTTAACTACTGATTATAGAGCTAGTTCTACATCGCTTACCCACAACTGATTAACCACTAATTACGGAGTTGGTTCTACATCGCTTACTGGCACTAGGTTAACCGCTATATACCGTAGTAACATATGTAAATCCTAATGGTATATTATAGGCTAAAACTCATTTCCTTTTTCTGAACCAATAACATAATTTCAATGTAACTTCAATTGTACGAAATTCAACTTTCAAACTTCAATTCATATATTGCTAAAACATACACTTTTACTAGCAATATTCACGTGTAATGTATCATTTACATAAAACTCATAATCATACAATATAAAGTCACATATCATCAATTCTTTTACAAATAATATATTAATATAAAACAATTAAAATACACTCACTGTTTTGTGAACTTATTACTGAGCACACTCACGTGTTCAATGCCTCTCCTTTAATTATACAAAGTGCATTTCGCTCAGGCATTTATTTCCAAATTCAAAAATAAGGCATTAAAACTATATATTCGATTTAACCAAATTCAAGAATAGTATTTAATCGCGTAACACATATGCTAATCGTGTTTCCACTTCCATTAGCTAAACTATTGTTCTTCGTTTCAAAGTCTAACTTTGAAAGTTACTTAAATACCATCCTTTACCCATCCTAACTTATCAATTTCTTCAAAACACTATCTCACTCAATTAATTCACCATAACCATAATCAAAGTTCAACAACTCCATTTCCTCTTTAAGGCCGAATTGTCCTCACTTCACATATATGTATATATCATCCTTTCATTTTCTTTCCAATTTTTCCACACAATTCACCTAAGATTCATGCCAAGCGTCATCTAACACATCATAAACCATTTTAACTTCATTACTTTTACATACCATATACTAAAATTTCCAAATAATAACATAACACTTCATTTAACAATTTCAATGCCACAAATACACTTAATGACCATCCTTAATCACATTCGCATGGTGATTACTTCAGAACCATACTTTTATACCAAAAATGCCCTAAAGGATAAACTTAACATATCTTACATCAAACTTTTCCAATTCAATTCTTTTTCATTTTTTTACTTCATTAGCATCAAAACCATGCTATGAATATCATAAATCATCAAAATAAATTTTTTGGATCAAATCACACTAAAAAGACCTAGCATGGTCGATTCTTCCTATCTTGATTTCTTGGTTTACTTTTTTGATTTCAACCAATAAAAGCTTCTAATCTCATTATCTACTTCATGGCAAATCAAAAATAACCATTGATTTCAAACACATCTATCCCACTCAAAAACCTATAAAAATTAGAAATTTAAACTAGGAAAACTTACCACTTTTCCTCCAATCTTTTGGGTATTTGATGAGGTTCTACTCTTGATCAGGATCTCTCCACTTCCAACTCAAAACCTATGAAAAATGGCTGCCCTCTTCTTCTTCTCTCCTTGGCCGAAACTTCACCTTTGCTTATCTCTTCTTTTCTTTTTATTTCACTCTCTCACGACTACACCAATTCACTCTCATGGTTTCACTAAATGAATGGAGCAATTTGTCTTACATTTTGGCTTTTTATACTCTTTAATGCTTTACACATGTCACCTTCCTATTATTCCACTCTAATGACTCATTATTCCACTAATTTTTATAAAAAAAAGACCAAATTGCCCTTAATGAGTTTATTTCACCAACTAACGAATTAAATTATGAAAATATTCCATAATAGTCTTATTATCAAATTGATCATGAAATAATCTAATTAGGGTCAACTTATCGATTGGATGCTTTAAAAAATTTCTAATGGGTTTTAAATCATCAATACCCATTATTTTCCAAAAAAAGGCATTTTAGTCCTAAACTTTCAGAATTCCCTAATTACATCTAATCGGACTTATTTTTGATCCATTTCAGTATCATTGGACTCTAATACTTTTTCTAGATAATTTTCAATATTTTGGGGTTAGGTCCCCCAAAAATCACTATTCACTCAAATTCACTATTCATCCAAAAATATTATTCACCAAAATTAAAATTTATATTCAATGAAATAAAAGGTTTAAGGTTTTACAACTATACCAAGTACTTCTCATCTCTTATGGAGCCAACGATTAATGCATTATACCAAACTCCCTAAAATCCTTCTTCTTGATTTTTAACCTCAACAGTTGATCCTGTTTCAAAAATTGGCAAATTCTCCTTTTTACTTGTTATCTTCACCCTTAAATTTCCAAATTTTACCTTTAGAGAAGATACCCTATTTTGCAATTCAAGATGTCATAAGATGCCAACTATATAACAACCAAATACACTATTGTGATTTTATTTTCTTTTCTTATAATAGAATTTTATGTATTCACGCATCGTAAAAGGGCAACCAGCCAGTGGATGGAAAGCAGGAGAAAGTTCTCTGTTCTTGGTCAATTAAACCCATATAAAAATGATTTGGAAAATTTAAGCCAATTAAAATATAAAAAAGATGAGAAAAATTATTGTAAAGCACATACCAATTTGAGAGCCATTATACAAATGAACAAAGCCTCTTTAACTAATACAATCTATTCAATTGTCTGTGAGAACTTTAATATGCGCACATGTAAAAGAAATTTCATAAGCAAGCAATGAACTTTATCAGTATTATGAAGAAAGTTCTCAAAACAAAGAATTGGATCCATAGTACTTATTATCCTTAACAACTGTATCAGTGGGCCTCCTCATCTAACTAAATTATCAAAATAAGCAATACTCAAATCAAAAGGTAGTCATGTAAAATATAATGGTATTAATTACTAACACGATACGAAATTTCTAAATGAATCCTATATTTACTTAGAGGATGATATATATATATATATATATATATATATATATATATATATATATATAAAAAAAAGGATGCTTTTTGTACCCCCAATACATTCATATTTTGTATGTCCAATTTTTTCGATCTTAATGAATTCCTCATTATTGCCCAAAGGATAAGGAATAGGTAGGGATGACAAGATAGGATTGGAACCCATGACATCTTGTACCCAAAATAAGGGTGCTACCAAGTTGCGTTACATTCCTTTTGGTCTACGGTGCATTGTAGAGAATCCCTGCCTTGGTTTTCACATGGTTATTTCCTCTATCGATATAAAATGACGTATATATAGATGAAACAATGATTTATCATAATTATTTTCTATTTAATTTTTTAATTAATAAGTAGGGAAATTTTATTTTATATCATTAGTATTACTTATTCAACAATTCAATTGACTGATATGGATTGATTTTCTTTTATGATTGATCCACGTACTTCGTCTTTTGGTTTTGCCTTTGGATGTCGAATCAAAAATTTAATTCCAAGGATTACAATATAGGATGTAACCTCGGGTCGTCTCACTTAATCGGAACCTAATGCAATAGATCTAATCTAGCCTAAATGTCATGAAATGCAACTAAATTGGTTAGGAAGGGGGTTTGGTTCTTAGGAAACTTAACA
>JANQAP020000549.1:1304181-1331669 GCA_026874005.2 Erythroxylum coriaceum | reverse complement strand
TATTGTAGATGTCAATCTCACTGTACTGCCGAAAGACTAAGTTCATGGCTTCGTTGCAATCGTCAGACCATTTAGAGATCCTGAAATCGCATACACTTTTGGCTTTGTTGTATAGCTGGACGGATATTACGGCGTGGCTCCATGCATATTCTAGCACACCTTTGTAGTCGTAATAATCATTTGTTTCTGGATTTCCTACCTGAGAAAAGATGCAAAATAAAGTTCATAAACTTCGTTATTAATTGTTTTTGTTTTAGTAAACTCTAATCGAAATTACAACTGGAGTGATTCAACTAGATGGGGCCTGGAAACGTACTATGAAACCTTTGAGATTGATAAATTCGTTTTTAGGTGCATCCTTGTTTCTGTCATAGACAAGTTCTGCAAGCTGAGGCACATAATGGCCTGCAAGATAAAACGAAATATGAGATAAAAGACAGAGACGGAAACAAATGTATGGACCATGCACTATAATTAACCTGCATAACTCTCTCCAGATATGAAGAAATCATGAGTTTTGTATTGGGGGAACCTTTGGAACCAACCCACCAAGAAACTGTAGGCATCTTCAGCTGTAAATTACAATTTGTTATTATGTCTTCCCGAAGAAGAAATAAAAAGAACAGATTTTTACTTCCCGAGACTGATCCATACCCACATATTCATCATCCACTACATCGAGGTCAGAGGATGTGTTGGAGTAAGAAAACCCAACTCCAGCAGGAGACTCCACAAAGAGCAAATTGGCTTCTGCAACATTAGAAATAGACCTTGTCATTCCTTTTGTACTTTATTTGTCATCAAATCTGAGATTTAAAAGCTCAAAAAGCAATATTTGTAGGACCTTTAGTCCAAGAATATATGTTAAAAGTAAGGTTGGCTCCATCTTCAGCAACTCTCAGCGGACCTAATTCTGATGCCGCACCGTATCCGATGGAGGAACAACCGGGACCTTTCAAGGATATCAATACAAGCATGGTAATTGGTAACATATAGAAACCACTTGAATCAGTAAAAGAGACCTTTTGACAACATATTGTATATACAGTCCATTAAAATAGAAAGAAAGCATTAGTTTGTGAAATACCGCCATTGAGCCAGAGAAGGAGAGGCCTCTTGGATGCTTCAGATTCAGCTTCAAAGAACCAGTAGAAAAGGGCTCTTCCATGTTCTTGTTTGACTGTTATGTAACCTGAGAACTGAGAGATTGCAGGGCTGGAAGGTTGGCCTGGAAGAAGAATTACCCTATCGAATTCCTGATCTTCTATGTTTTCTAATGCTTTAATGCAAAAAAACAATGAGAAAAGGAGCCTACATACTGACAAGAGATAGAGAGGCCTTTTAACCGAAGTCATGGCATAAACTTCAAGTTAGTGCGAGTACTGAGACCCCTTAGGTGCTTATATTATCTTTGTACGCATGGGAGAGAGAGTCCTACCAGTGAATTTCAACATACTTTAATGGCCCACTTACCCCTGCGCATTGCTCTCAAAGAAGTTGCCAAGTATATACCAAAAACCCGTATCGACTGTGAACACTAGTCCTAGAAGTGACATTTAGGTAAGAAAGCAATTTATCTCCACATAATACCAAACTATAGGACTCTGATACGAGTAAAATATGGTCTGCTCCTTGGATCTGGTGAGGTTTGCTTAAATAGCCCTGTCGATAGTGCAGTAACAGAAAGCTAAAGAAAGATGGTGCGTGTTTCCTCAGGGGGGGTGTCAATAGGACGTCTAGTGAAAAACTAGCCTACCTATTGCAAATTTTGGTAGCTACCATCAACCATTGACCGCTAATCAACATGATCAGGTGCACAAAAGTAAGCATAAACATATACACAAGCTCAACCTCCAAGTTCCCTTTATGGGACAAACCTCATCTCATTATTAAGTTCACATGCCACCTTTTACAGGACCTCCTTATATGGAGCCTCCACCATCAACACCACCAGTACTCATTCAAACTATAAACATGTCGTCCATTCATCCAACCATTGCTCATCATGAATCAAGAATAGTAGTTTCAGAGGCAACGGAAGTAGATTTGGAGAATTCGCTAGCCATTGACATATTATTGGGATCCCGTCCACGCTGATTTTACATATCTACTATCGAATCATACGAATGTATGACTGACCTGTCTAATCACATACATCGTTTCAACAGCTAATGGACCTATATGACATCACAGCTGTTACCCAAGTGTAAGGCTATCGCAGAACCACTTAAACCAATCCAATATAAAACATCTGATGCCACAATGATACGGTAGGTTCCATCGAATTACCAGCATGTCACGAAAACTTGTCACGAGTTGAGGAAGGTCTCCCCAAAGAATATCTGAGGCAATTCCTCAAAGAAATGGAAAAATTAAACAAGTCTTCCAGGAAATGAGCCAGCAGATAAGCTAAAGGTTCTAATACCCAATAAAAGCCAACATAGAGAGAATTGCCAAGAAAGAAGCCACAATAATAGCCAACCTAAGAAAGAAACACCCCGTAATAGGGAAGTAGCGTGGGTAACTGCAGAACCGGTAGCTAAACAAAGAAAGGAAATAGTATAGATCTGCTTCGATAATGTGAAAGATATTCGTTTGCAAAATCCTCTGGATGATGCTATGATTATCACTACTTTAGTTGGAAATTATGATGCTAATCGTACATTGATTGATAATAGGAGCCTTCAAATTAACAGAGCTCATTCTAGAACGACTTCTCCCTATTGCAGCTCTTTGTTTAGGTTCCAAGGGAGAACAGGTCTTCTCGGAAGGTATGGTTATCTTAGATATTATATTATGTACACCTTCCCTACATTTGACTGCCGTCATATATTTTTATATGATAGGCAAGCCTGCTGTGTATAATACCATCCTTCGTAGGTCAATGTTGTGTGCAGTAGGCAAGTGCTTTCACCCTATCTGTTACTTGTAAAGTTTCTATCGATAAAAGAAATTGGAGAGGTGTGGGGAGATCAAATGCAATGATAGATATGTCACTGGCTTCAGTAAAGGACTATAAGACCTCATATACCATAATAGTGGGTGAGTTTAATTAGGTGAGAGATCCAGATAAGGAGCAAAGGATTGAATCGGTGGAAAATGATGAAGAATTCCCTATAGGAAAAATATCAAAATATGAATAACATTAGCTAATGATCACAAAATAGGTATGCAAAATTTTATTAAACAACATTTAAATATATGTACATGGTCACCCTCTCGCACGCCGGTTATAAGCCTTGATGCCATAACTCACAAGCCCAATATCGAATAAACCGCATGGTCAGTCAAGTAAAAAAAACAGACCTTGTTATTAAATGACAATAGACCATAGATGTGGAGCTAGGCAGATTACTACAAGTAGAGTTTATTTGGGAGTTGGACCATGGCTAGCAAACGTGGTAATAGTAAAGAAAGAAACGGAAAGTGGCTAACCTGCAATATTACTGACCTAGACAAAGCATGTCCCATGGATAATTATCATTGTTAAAGATTAATCAACTAATAAATACTACGATCAAGGCATAAGCTCTTACATAAGATGGATACTTACTTAGGTTATAATCAAATTTTAATGCACAAAGCAGATCAAGAAAAAAAAAGTTATTTATCACTTGCAGAGCAAGTTACTACTATAAAGTATTGCCATTTGGTCCAAATCACATAGGTAGCACATATTAGCATTTAGTCAATTTTATTGTTCCCATCAACTTGGTTGAAATATAGAGACCTAATTTGACGATATAATCATCAAGACAAAGAAGGAGCAAGATCATCTAGAAGACTTGCTATAATCCTTTAGAAGGTAAGATGTGAAACTTACATTACAACAAAGTAGCCTTTTGGCTACGCTTTTTTAGCAACGATTTGAAAATCTTAGCTACATTTTTCTAAAATCGTTAAACGTCACACTTTTGACTACATTTTTTCAAAATTGTAGCCCATTGTATTAAAAACAATGATGTGCAAGTTTTTCATTCTCTTTTAGTCTTCTTTTTTTGGCTACAAATATATTTTCGAAGCCAAATGTGTCATTTTGTAGCTAAAAGTTACTGATCTTGTAATTTGAGTTAAAAATATTTGGCTATGAAAATTTATTTGTAGTCAAATAAAATTATTATTTTTGTAACCAAAAGTTTTATTCTTAACTAAAGTACAAATGCATAGTTTCAGCTGCAAAAATGACATCATTTTATCCATTAAAATGACATCTATTTTGCTTTTTGAAAACCTAATTACGAAGCAGTGTTTGATTTTATCTTCGTTTTCTTCCTCACATTCCAACAACTGAAGTGGTCCATCGTTGTCTTCATCCACACTCCATCTTTGTCTTCGTCCACCTGTCCATCTTTGTCTCCATTGTTCATCTTCATCCACACGGGAGTTCTTCTTCTCTAAGTAATTCGGGTTTTGTTTATTGTAATAGTTTAATTTTAATTACAAGTCTTTGTAAGTGTTTAGAGACTTACGTAGTTAATAGAAGTAGTGATTGGGAAGATAAACAAGAAAATGAAATGGTTCTTTCAAAACTGTTTCCTATTTAGGATCTCATCTAGGATACCGGACATTTTAGATGGGGGTTGAAGTTATACCACACTTCATAACCAAAAATTAAGCTGGTTTGGAACAATAATCTAATTAAATTCACACTGAAGGTAATGCCTCATTAATGTCAAGCTACTATAGAACTAGAGAAAAACAGGTATCTATACCTTCTTGAGGAAAACATAACAGGATGACATTATTGTTCCAATGGTATTTGCCCTCACATCGGATAATTTTGAGTTAAACTCATCATCAAAACTAATGGATTCATTATTGTCCCATATATTCCTTTCTCTTTATTTTTCAGATTGATTTTGACATATCTGGCTAATTATTTATAACTCATTGGATGATTAGTCTTCAAACTTGAAAACAATCCTTGAACTTTTACGTCAAGATAATGCCTTACAAAGTCTATTATAATGGTTGTTATTAATTCTTAATCACAACAGCATAAGAGTTATAGCGTGTGGATGCTGTTCACATCTTTTATTGCATCCTTAACGCGCTATTTGCATTCCTGATGTCTCCTTGTAATTTATTAGAAATACAATTTCATATTCTTAAATTTTGTGAACAAATAATCATGAAAAGGGTTTAGGTTGTTGCCATCTTTGGTTTCCTGGGGTATCATTTCCTCCTCACAAGATGTCATCCTTTATCTTTTAATTAATGTGCTAAGAAAGAAATTGAACTCCCTTGTCATGCTTATTCAGAATTCCTACTCATACATTTAGAGAAATCCTTAAAAAGGATTCATTAATAGCGCAAAAAAAATTTCAAAAACATAAATTTAAATGAAGAGGATATCATGTTAATGATTTTTATTAAAAAGTGTTGATGCTAAACTTTTCTTTTAAAAACCATTTTATAAAAGGGATGCACTCAACCTTATCATTATTTATATATTATAATATTTCCTTACATTTTTTATTTGTTGTTAGCTTCTAATGCTAGTATTAGAAAAATATGTAGAGGTAAAATTAGAGATTGTGAATTGTAACTAATAAACGTTGCAATGAATGGAAAGTTATCAATACAGATTGACACTCAGCAAGGTCGTCTTGTAAACAATGCAAAATTACCAAGTGAATTGGGGATATTGTGAGAACAAAATTACCTTGTCTGAAACATTTTAAGGACTAGAAAGAAGGCAACTTGTTTGAAAATGCTTTCGATAAAGTTGCGGTATTTTTTCAATATATTTAACTATAGGCAATATTGTTTCAATGATTTTAAAATTAATTATACTTTTACTTATTGTTCACAATTAAAATTGACTATTGTGGATATTGAGAACCTAAATGTTTCAAACTATGTTACTTCATTACTGAAACAAAGGATTAGGGATCATCGTTTCAAATTACATAAGTATTATAAATATTTTTCTTCTAATGCGGAGGCACGAAGACATATTCTTGAATGAATGTCTAAAGAAAATTGGAACAGTTTGTGTGATTATTGAGCTGACCTGAAAGTTCATGTTTGTTTTCTTTGCCTTCACATTTGCGTCCATTAATCTTATTAGATGATTTAAGGACTACTTAATCCTTTTTTCTCTATTTATGAAAATTTTGACAAGGAAAAGATTAATAGATCAAAAATGAAAACATTTCATAATCAAGGGTCAAAATCATTTGTAGTTTTCCAAAATGAATAAGTAAGATCTTTGTTTGCAAGTTATACTTATATCAATAAACACTACATTATTTATTATGTTTTGTATTTTTCTTTCATAAAATAGAATGAGAAGGAACTTTATGGATAAGAGTGTGATAGGATCACACTATATAAACTCACTCATTATAAGGAAGGTAAAGGGTGGGTGTTAGAAGAAGCAGAAAACAACTATGTAAGTATAAAAATTTGTTCAATATTTTGGTTCATTTATTAGTGTAGTAGTAAGTAATAATATTTGGATTGAATATTGGTTTTAAGTTTTAATTTTAGAATAAGATGCAAGAGTTATTAGAGAAATTTATACCTAAGGGAAATAAGTTCAATGCAGAAGACATTTATGATATCGTACTTGGTACATGTTCTAGTTATGTCAAAGTTCTTGGCTATGGTCCTAAGCCAAATGTTTTAACCTCATCAAGGGACAAGAAACTCGAGCAAAATTAGTAAAACATAATATGTTATTCAACAAATTACTTGGCCCGAAGGGTATTAATTCTATCTCTAATCATTTTTTCTTTCAATTCCTATATGTATTATAATTAAAATTTAATATTTTTACTCAGATTAGAGAATTGATAAAGATGCAACTATTGAGTGATTCAGTTATGGGATATTTGCTTTAGTTAAAGTAAATACTTATTGTTTCAATACTCACTATTTTTTAGTATATTTTAACTAAGTTTTTTGGATTATTATAGATTCATCAACATGGACAACATTAGGTCGTCGTTCGAGTTATGCTCTAATATTTTTGTAATATGAGCATTTATAATTTGTAAATTGGTCTCTTTATTTATTTTGTCTACAGAAATTGTTAAAGTTGTTATTAATATCTTGTATCTAAAGAATATTCTTTTTGTTGGTATAATTTAATAATATTTATATAATTTTACTTTTATGTATAATGCTCGATATTTTGAATTAATAATATTTTTATATGATTTATTTGTATAATAAATTCACAATAAAAAATATATCGATACATTATATACAAATTATATTGTTCAATAATATGGATTAAAAATTTAATAAATAATATATCACAACATTATATAAAATTTGGCTACGTATTATAAAACGTAGCTAAAAACATTTGGCTACATTTCTAAAATCATAGCTAAAAAAATTTCACTACGTTTCAAGAAACGTACTAAAAACATTTGGCTATATTTATGAAAACGTAGCTAAAAATATTTGGTTACGTTTTCAAAACTAAAAACATTTGACTATGTTTCTAAAACATAGCCAAAAACTAGCTAATATTTGGCTACAATGCTGAAACGTAGCTAATAGTATTTAACTACGAAAAAAATGTAGCCAAAAACTATTGCCTACGATTTCTGAAAACATCGCCTATAGTTTTCAGCTATGAGAATATTACAACGTTTTGTGCGATAAAACAAAAATGTAGCTAAAAATTATAGGCGACCTTTTTTAGATATTTAGCCACATTTTTCTTTTAGTAGGCAAATGTTAACTTTGTTGTAGTGTTAATTTAGAAATTTTTATATTTAGGCTTAGTAAAAGAAAGATCTTAAGTTTCATAGTTATACAAAGAGAAATTGAAATTAACGTTTAGAAGATTAGAGCAAATATGAATAGGAAACCTCTATAGATGATTAAAAAGGTACAATGATTAATACGTCTTATATCTAACTTATCATTCTACTTATCTAGGTTAATAGGTCATTATTTTCCATTTAAAATTTTTTTTATAAAGCCAAAAACATTTGAATGAGACTAAGCATGCCAATATGCTTTCAAATAATTAGAAGGTTACCTTAGACATCCTCTTCTGCTCTCAACCCCTTATCAAAGAGAGGAGCTCTTTTTGTGCCTAGAAAATTTAAATATGGAAATTAATTCTACATTGATTGAGGAGCTTAAGGTGATGCAAAAGTTCATTTATTATGTGAGTTTCATCTTAAATGGTTTTAAAGATAAGATATCATGGAAGGTTTCTTTTATACCTTGTCATCTTAGTTAAGAAATTAAGCCCATACTTCCAAGCTCATATTAATAATGTCATATTGGATCTACCTTTATAAATAACTTTACACAGTACAAATACTCCAAAAAGATTAGTGAAATGGTATATGGCTATTAGTAAATTAAATGTTGTTATTTATCTTGTTGATAAGTTATATATGATTTTATCATTAGGTGCGCTATTCTAATTAAGGAGTTAACATTCTAAAAAGATATATAGTTATAACCTATTATTCATGAGGATGCAACTTGGTTGTTTTATATAGTTGAATCCTCAGCTACAAGAGGTACTGATGTATGGTTATATATTCACAGACCTATGAACTACACTTGTAATATGCAATAAGGCATGGCTTCCCTGCTAGGAACAATGAGGCTAAATTTAAGGAACTCAAATGTATATTTATTACCTAGTCTAAAATCTTTAACTAAATATGGTTACCATTTGGTCAACCTCTTAAGTGATGGTAAAATGTATTAAAAAAATTTAGTGAAAGAGGAGACCTTAATAAAGAAATTTATAAGTTACAAACATTTAGTATGTTGGATTTAAACAAGGATAGAGCAAGTTCATCAAAAGCAAAATAATAAGACATATTGGTTATGTAAGATAGAGGTGAGTGGCATGGTGTCTTCTAATAGGCTTTTTGAATTAATTTGCATAACCTTACATAAGAAAATAAACCAAGTGATCTCTTCATGGATTTTTGATGGATGAAAAGTTTCAATCTATGAGTACTTTTAGCTATGAAAGCTTTATGATGATCTGAAAGTGGTACAAAAGATTCTTAGCTGGCTTTCAAGTGTATAATCATATTTGGGATGCTTTATAAATTCTTTTATTTCTTACCCTACATACGTTATCTCACTGAGTTAGAAGTCTAATAATCCTTAGGGAGTGTCATAAAGAATAATGGAACTCCCATTAAGGGACAATTCCTTAGCATATTATGTTCATAAAGGTATGTTATTGACTTACCATCAAGAAGGATGCAAAAGTTATGTACAAACATGTGTTAAGTATTAGTTTCATTCTTTTTGACATTATAGGCACGTCATTAATTACAATTTTGTCTCAAGCCTTAAGGAATGAATATTTTGGTCTTATTTCCTTTCGAAAAAATTTAATGCAAACTCCTATTAGTAGCAACTAAATACTTCACTAAGTAGGTTGAAGTCGAGGATTATTCTAATGTGAAACGAAAGACAATGGAACAATTTATAAGGACTAATATCATCAATCAGTTTAAAGTACTCATGACTCAATTACATATAATGGGACATAATTCAAAAATAAGGATTTTCTAAATTTTTTCACAGGCTTAAAGATTAAACAATATTTTTCCTTTGTATCTTACTTTGGGAAAATGGATCATGACTTTTTGGACAAGTAAATAAAACAAGCATAAGGAAGTTAGATGAGGTTCTGTTAATCTTATAGGCTCCCATGCAAAATAGATGAAAGAAGATTTAATCTGACTTTTGGAGAGAAAGCACCTAAAAAGTAGAGTTAACAATCACTAACTTTTAAAATCAACCATTTTAACCTTAAAAAATGAAATTGAGTTATAAGAGAAGTTGGATTTATTATAAGAGAGACGAGTAATGCATATCTCAAGTAAGAAACTTAAAAACTAGTTAAATTATTTAGCAAAAAATGGACAAAGTAGTGAGTATGTCAGCTTTGAAAAATATTATATGTTAGATAAGCTCAAAAGATAAGAAATTATCAAAAAATAAGTTGGCACCCAATTTCAAAAGACCTTTCCAGGTCAATAAGAAGTTAGACCTAACAAATACAAGTAATTTCACTTAGATGGGACTAAAGTGTTATGCACATAAATTGAGCAACATCTCCCTGGTTATTTTCAATAAGATCTTATATAATGCTTTTCTTTGTGACAAATAAATAAAGTACTAAACTTATAAGCATTTCATACATATACATGTCTATTTTACAACTTTCAAAAATAAAACAAAAATGAAGTTCACAAGAACTTTATTCATTATCCAAAGGATTGTAAAATTTCAAATTTTGAGAAAACATAAATAAAACAGGAAGAAACAAGTATAAGTGATCGATCTTATCTCATCTTTACAATAAAACTTGATGGCATAATTAGGGTACAACAAACTCATCAACTTCCTTGTTTCTTGTATGTCTACTTAATATAATATAACAAGCTTCCTTCCTCAAATTCATCATCAACCTCACTAAGAGGATCTAGATTCACAAACTCATTACGCACTTTTTGATAAGTAAAAAAGGCATCTTCATTCTCTTCCACATCTTTATAAGGCTCTTTTATCTTGAGATCTGTAAAGGAGGTGTTCAATAAACTTCAATTTACTTTCTTTCACACCTTAAAATCTTTCAAAACAACTCATGAGACTTCTTTGAGGTTCTTCTTTTCAATTTTTTGTTATATCTATAACGATTGATAAGTTCAAATGTATGTTATTAGCAAGATAGGATAGAATTTTGGTCCTTCAAAGCATGCACCTTATTTTAAATCTCCAAAAATCTACTTTTTAGAGTAATAATATGACTTATTAGCCCTATATCAATTACATTGTTCTCCATCTCTCCAATCTTCTTTTGGTTTACCCTTAAGCCATACAATTTCATGTATTCCTTGTCACCTATATCAACTAAGTCTCCAAGATTTCGCCTTCATCAAGTTGTAGGATCGAGTGACTCTTATGATAAATATACTAAAGGAGTTGGAAAACTACATGGAAAGAAAAAAATATCTCAATATGATAGGTTATCTACTTAGACAAAAATGAAAAAGGAAATCAACTCTTACCTTGATGAGATCCTTTTACATTATTTATTGGAGAAGAAAAAAGATTGGTTATTAAGGAATTTTGGATATTTTTTCATCACAAATTTGTGAGCAAATCACCCCAAAGGCAACATAATATAGTGAATCTCCTTTGGTAGCATTCTACTTAGGGTAAACTTTTCCTTCATATGAGGAGTACTTGGAGGCCTATAAGTATAAGAAAAAGCTCCAGGAGCGAAAGTAGGAGGAGCTTAAGTGGTAGCGGAGAATGATAGTTAGTTAGGCCAATAACCTGTGATCTTTAGAGGCTCCTTAATAAGTAATAGACATTAAAGGAGAAAAAGGAGGCCCAACTATTGTAGTAAGGAGATATTTTTTATTTGTCTTCTTAGGGTCATAGCTTCATGCTCCTCAATAAAGCCTTTTGGCCAATTTCGTCAAATGACATAGTTAAAGAATAAGGAAAAAAGCATCAATATTTCTATAGGAAAAGAAACAAAAATAGGTTAATTTTTATAATAACAAGATTATATTTAATTAATAATACTTTTCCACAAGAAAAGGTGCACCGAGCTTTTGAAGCTTTCTTATACTTCTTTCAAAATATTTAGAGGGATTACAATTCACATTAATTAAAAGGGGAAATACACTAAGGAACAACGATATCCTACTTTCTACCTTCTTTGATAAATAGGAAAATAAAGTGATTTTTTATAAAGGCTTTACTTTTGAAATATTACTTATGATTATGAAAGTTTTGACGTAAGAGTTAACAATATGCCATCTGTTACACCTGATGACTACTCCAGTTTGGAATAATTTTATAAATAGTTAATGATAAGTGTATCATTTTAAGCAACCTAAAATTGATGCAACTATGGCTAGCTAAATTTTAATAGATCAATTACTTATGTCTAGTGGACTAGTCACAACAGTTAGGAGTAAAAGTGTTAAATAGACTTTCAAAGTGTTGATTCAAGATATACATATAGATTATGCTTTAAAAGGTATATCGAGAATCTAATTTGGAAAAACAAACCATTGGTTAACTTTATTTAATATAATATAGGAGTTTGACATAAATATAGCCTCTAAACTAATCACATACTAACTTGTATAATTTTTTAGAAAATTAAGTTTTAAGATACTATCTCTAAAAAAGATATGTCAAAGTTTATTTCCTTTTTCACTGTATCTATAACCTTATACACAAGTATATCCCAGACTATAACAAACATAATTATATTTACTCGAAACCATAATTTTTGTTAAATAATTAAAAAGTCTTTCTTTTTAATTTAGTTTAGTTGTTGACATCTTTGTTATTGAGAGTTGTGAGTGCTTCTTTTTCTTATTTTTTATTAAACTTTAAACTTACCAAATAGTTCTTTCTTTATGACGTTCAATTACTTAATGAATTTAGTTCTTGATTCTTATAATCAATGTCTCAATTCTCTTTATATACATTTGATTTAGCTTTCTAACTTTTGACTCAATTTTGTTTATGTTTTTTTAATATTTTATTCTAGGTAAGTTCACAATAGTTGGTACCAAGGCTTTCCCTAAGTCAACTATGATTATTTTTTTGTCTTTATTTTACTATCATTTAAATTACAATAAAAACTTTATTAAAAATTTTAAAAAATAATGTTCCTTATGATTCCTCTTTTCATTCTATTGCATCATATTCTTGTTTTTAAAGTTCCAACTAAAAGCCAAATTTGATCATCATCTTGTTTTTGGGTTTTGTACCTCTTATTATGTCATAGATCCTCCTTTTTCAATTCCTAGCTTCATAACTTTCACATCAAGATTGTTCTAAACCTTATTATTTGTATTATTATTTTATTAAAGAAAAGAAAAGAAAGTGGTGCAAGAATATGTGGTTGCTTTCAAATATAGTTTGAAATTTTTGTTAATTTTCCTTATTTTATTCAACTTCTTTACTTTTTACATAACCCATGATTTATTTTCTTTCCTTAACCATTAGTTAATTAGTTTTCTTGGACCTCATTAGGTTGAAGTCTTTTTATTGAGTATATCTAGTTCTTTAAAGAACTTGTGAAGGAGGCAAAAAGTGGAAAAAGGAAATAAAGTCTAAGATTATCATCAAGAAAATTTAAATAAAAGTTTAAACATGTCTGGTTTGTCACTTTGAGAGTAAACATGTAAGGGAGTGCATGAGAATTTTTTTCTTCACTAACTTTTTTGTAACTTCCAAAAATATCTTCTAAAGGTGTTTCAGCACCAAAGGAGAAGAAAGAAAACTCAAATTTTTTGCAGGCCATGCAATAATAGTTTTAGAAAATGAATATGTTGTATGCTAAGGTTAAAGACTCGAACTCTTAATGAGAAAGGTATAATAGGCGTAATTCAACAACTCCAATTATGGTTAATGAGAAGAATGATGAACTAAGAGTTAATGATATTAAACTTACATTTGAGGATGAAGGGGATGGTTTTCGAATTCAGAGAGGATTTAGGTATAATTGGGAACAAAACAGGCAGCCAAGAGCTTGATAAGGAATGGATGGGAATCTTGGCCATATTAAGATGACCATTCCTTTAAGAGTAATAATGATTCTAAAACCTATTTAAACTAGGAGATAAAGATATAGTTAATCTTTTATTATTGTAATTACTTTGAAAAGAAAAAGGTAAAGCTGCTATTAGTAAAGTTTAGTGATTATGCCATTAGTTGGTGAAATCAAATTTTCAATAATAGAAGAATAAATCATGAGTAAACTATAAAGCATAGAATAAATTAAAAGCTCTTATGAGGAAGAGATTTATGCTCAGCCATTACTACAAACACTTATATCAAAGGTTAGATATTCTTACTTAAGGAGAACAAAATATGGAAGCTTATTATAAGAAGATGGATATGATTAAGCTAATATAGAAGAGGAAAGAGAAGTGACTACGATAAGATTCCTAAATGGGTTGAATTGAGATAGAGCCAATATAGTGGAGTTACAACACTATATAGAGGTAAAAGAGATGATGCATATGATGATGATAGTGGAAAGGCAACTCAAATGTAAAGGAGTATTAAAGTATCCCACTAGTACTAATAACTCTTAGAGGCATAATTTAAAAAAGGACAATAAGAACTTTTCTAAAATAAAAGCAAAGCTACATAAGTTTAAAGAGGATGTTTATAATAAGAGTAAAGGTAAGATTGATTCTCAACCCTTTCGAAATAGAGATATTAAATATTTTTTATTATTTATGAATAAGATATATTGTCTTACAATGCTGATATTAGAGGTTTTATAACCATGAGAGATGATGGAGAGGTAATGAGTAAGAGTCATTTAAAGGAGAAAGAGGCTAAACCATTATTAGAGATCTCTAGTGGTTAAGGTGACGAGTATGCTATTGAGGATGAGATGTTAGTTGCCAAAAGAGCATTAAATCATTAAATTAAGGAGGATGAACTAAAGCAAAAAGAAAAAAAGAGAACATTTTTTGTACTAGATGTCTCATTCACTATAATACCATATAGTATGAATATTAATGGAGGGTGCACTAATATAATTAGTACTACTTTTGTGGAAAAGTTAGGTGGTCTACTGAGAAGCATCCAAAACCATACAAATTTAAGTGACTTAATAAATATAAGGAGATCAAAGTGGATAAACAAGTGCTAGTGTCATTATTTGTTAGGAGGTATAAGGATGAATTCTTATGTGATATGGTACTTATGCAGGCTAGTCACATGCTATTGCGAATATCGTGGCAATATAATCAGAGAGTGATGCATAGTTAAATCAAGAATAGGTACGTTTTTGGGAAGGATGATAAACACATTAGTCTTTTCCATTTAAGATCATAAATAAGTCCACGACGACTAGTTGAAGTTGGGTAGAGAGAATAAAGAAAGAAATATTGGAAGAGAAAAGAAGAAAGTGAGGCAGAGAGCTCAAAAGAGAGAGTGTTAGTTATAAGTAAAAAGAGAGGGAAAGTGAGAACTCCAAAAACGAGAAAGAATTATAAATAATAAAAATAAAGAAATAAATGACTTCTTATTAAAAAAGAGTGATATTTTTATACTAACCAACCTACGATTATAATTTTATAGAAAGAGGCTTATTTTAATGTCAAAGAGCTTAATACATCTCTTTTTAGTATCATAGGAAGATAAGGATATGCTAGCTAATGATGTCCTTAATAGATTACTATTTATTGAAGGAATTGAATATCAAATTAACTCTATACTGGTGGTTATTATTTCTATTAGACCTACTTATAAGAGCAATCCAAAAAAGACAAAGAAGTTGCAAAGACGTGTAGAAGAGTTGATGGCTAAAGGCTACATAAAGAAAAGCATGAGTCCCTAAATGTTGTTAATACTTATAATGTCTAAGAAGGATGACACTTTGTAGGTTTGTATTAATCATAGAGCTATCAACTACATAATGGTAAAGTATCAACACCCTAATCCCTAAATTAGATGATATACTTGATGAATTGTATGATTTTTGCATATTTTCTAAAATTAAATTGAAAAGTGGATATCACCATATTAGGATGGGAGAAGGTGATAGATGGCAAATTGTCTTTAAATATAGGTTATATAAGTGGTTGCTTATGTCATCCGATGTTACTAATGTACCTAGCATCTTCATAAGATTAACAGACTATGTATTATATGCATATATAGGTAGATTTGTAATTGTTTACTTTAACGATATTCTAATGTATGGCAAACATCTAGAGGACTATATTTATAACTTGAGATGTGTGCTAAAGGTGTTACGGACGAAACAATTATATGCTAACCTTAAAATTGTACTTTTTACATAAAATTAAATTTTTTCTTCATTATATTGTTAATGTTAAAGATCAAGGTGGATGAGAAAAAGGTGGAAGCAATTGAGGAATAGATGAAACCTAAATTTATAACTAAGGAATTTCATCGTTTGAATAGTTTATATTGGGTATTTTTTAGAGATTTTAGTACAATTGTTGCATCACTTACTAAAATTGTTAAGAAATATTTGGGGTTACTTTGGGATAGTGATTATAAACAAGCCTTTAATGTTATAAGAATGATGGTTTTTTGTTTTGTTAAAATAACTTTATGTGTCTATATATTCTATGCATTAGTTGTTTATGCGTGATGCATGAGATGGAGGTTTGATAGATCACTTTGGTGTTAAAAAGACTTTGGATATATTAAGCAAGCACTTTTCTTAGCCTAAAAGAAGACATGATGTAGAACTAGTGTGTGGTAAATGCATCACTTGTAAGAAGGCTAAATCTAAGGTCTTAACACATTGGTTATACATGCCTTTACTTATACCTAGTGAACGGTGGGTGGATATTTCTATGGACTTTGTGAAAGGATTATCTTGGTCGATGAAGTGCAAGAACTCTATATCTGTGGTAGTTGATATGATCTCTAATATGACACAGTTTATTCCTCACGAAAAAAAATGTTGATGTAACTAATGTTACTGAATTGTTCTTTAAGAAGTAGCATGACTACATGGAGTTCTTAGGTCTATAATGAGCTCCTGGGTTACTAAATTCTTTAGTTACTTTTAGAGAATTTTATAAGGGTAAATTAGGAACAAATTTATTGTTTTCTATTACCAGTCATCCTCAAACTAATGGTCAAGTAGTAAATAGAACATTAACTACATTACTTTATGCTATCATTTAAAGGAACTCAAAAGAATTGAAAAGATTGTTTATCGTTTGTTGAGTTTGCATATAATAGGAGTATACATTAATCCATTAATTACTTACTAGTTGAAATTATTTATGGTTTTAATCCACTAACTTCTTTGCATATTGATCGAACAGATAGTGTGGATGAAGCGAAGAAAGCTTAAATGATAAGACAATTTCATGAATGTGTAAAGCAACTGATCAAGTAGAAGAATGAGCATTATACAACCAAAGCCAACAAGGGCAGAAGACAAGTTATTTTTTAACCTGATGATTCGGTTTTGGAGAATATCATGAAGGAATGATCACATTATAAAGGCAGTCTAAGTTACAACCAAAAGGGAATGATCTATTCCAATTCACTGAAAGCTTCAATAATAACACTTATAAACTAGAGTTTCCAGTTAAGTATGACGTTAGTGCTACTTTTAATATTACTTATGTTTCTCCTTCTGAGGTAAGTAATGGTTCAAGGTTGAATTCTTTTTAAAAGATAATGGATGATGCAAGGTGGGTATCAAAACTTTAAGGAGTCCATTGTTTATACCTAGTAGACCAATTGCAAGAGATAGGAGTAAGAGGGTTAAAGATGCTTTGAACGGGCTGATTTAAGACATGCATACTAATTGTGCTTCAAAGGTCATGTCAAGAATTAATTTGAAAGGTGCATTGGACAAATAAAAAATTAACTATTGGTTAACTCGATCCAAGTTAACATGGCACAAGACTTAGATGTGAACACGACCGCTAACATGGTCTTGTACTACCCGTAACATTTCTAAAAAAATTAAGTTATGAGACATAGCTGCCAACATGAATATATTAGATGTTTCCATCTTTACAAAGTTGTAAAAAGGTTCACAATCTCTAATACGAGTGTGTCAAAGTTTGTGTCCATCGTTATAAAGTTAAAGAGAGATCTACGATTTCAAACACAAGTGTATCCTAGATCGTATCTACTAATGTTAAAATTTTCATCAGAAATATTGTATAGAATACTGTTGTGTTCCAGATCATGTCTACTTGAAATTCTATTTTTTATTTAATATTTAAGAGTTGTTTCTTTTTAGTTTTAACTTAGTTTTTAATATCTTCATTTATTGATAATCGCAAGTGCTTGTTTTTCTTATTTTCTATTGAGTTTCGAACTTATTAAAAAAAAATCTGTATGACATTTGAATACTTAATGAATATGATTCTTGATTTCTTTCCTATATCCCATTTATCTTTCCCATTTATCTTTCTTGGATTTGAATTAAATTCATTTATGGATTATCTAAAATTTCATTCTTAACTGGATTCATTTTACAAATCTTGACATAATGAAACTATGTATGCAAATGGAGTTGGTTGGATGAGGTACAATTTTGGAAGGCAATTCTCAGGTTGGAAGCTCTTCGCTGAAATCCCTATTTCAACCAGGCTCTGTCATCGCATTAAGGGATGCGATAGGTAGTTATGTATTCCACATTTGCTTAAAACAACGATTATTTTTTGCTGCCTCTAGCATGTTATTAAAACCCCTTGCAACATAAAATTATAACTTTCCTTTGGGAGGAGTAATGGCATTCAAAGTGCTCTGGTAAATATTCCATGTCAATTTTGTAGGTTAACAAAGAGGGTTCCTAAGCAATTTTACGCCTTCCGAAGAAGGGGTGCAAAGCGTTTCAATCTCTTCCCTCCTCTTCACTTATAGATCTACGATCCTAATTGTTGTAACTGGAGAAATAGGGTTATAAATGCCGTATCTCCAACAAGTTAGAACTATTTGAAGCTAAGCCAGGACCACGAGACAAGTGAAGTCGGGACCAAAATTACTCGTATGCAAGCCGAGTAGCAAGATGACTGGCAGACTAGGAAGAACTTCGCAGTTTTTTGTAAGAATCAAGGATTGAATATGGCAGGAGCTTAAATAACTTTTTTAGCAGATTTGAGGTTGAAATTGAAAAGAATCAATGGGCAAGATTCAGAGGTCCTTTCAGGCTTCCATAACAGCTAGAGCTTGACGCAGTAATGAGTTGCTTGAGACCTAAAGGGGAAAGGGAAACATGAAAATCTTTTTAAGGTCTCCTTGTCTCGAGGGAACCGGTTCCTCAGTCAATGATGAGCAAACCGTTGGTCATGTCACTTGATGGAAAAAAAAAAAAATTCTGTCTCAAGTACTACATTTAAATTTTCCCGCTCTGTCTAAATACCTTGACCATTCATCGTCGCACGTACTTCGGTTTACAGGTAAATTTTATGGAGATTTTGGTTACACTTGAGAGGGAGACAAAGCACATCGCTTTAACCTAACCTGCAACAGGCTCCTACGCGCAAATGTTCTATGTATCTAGTTGCCCACTTTATGTTCACCATGTAACCTTCTAATCGTAACAGGCATGCCTTTGTATTGGTATCAACGATTTTCCTCCACTATTTCAATTGTTCGTAAATAAGTATATGCTCCAGCAATTATGACACGGCCAGCACAATGAATTCGTTTTCATCCCAAATACAAGCTTCCCAACGTTCTGAGAAAAATACTCCCAACTCATTCCTGATGACTTATCTTGGAAAAATCTGAGCAATGGCAATTGAACTGGACTGTCACTATAATTATTACGCACAAAAATAGTACAATATGTTCTGTGCAGAACCACACCAAGTACGAATCTCCACCATCAACAGAACACGGTTATTCTTCAACGAGTGTTTTACAGCTTCCACCAAATTAAGCCCTTCTTAACTGCATCATATAAAAAAGCAGATGTTAGCCTTCATTTTATCAACAGAAACACCATCTACAAAGTGCAATCTGCAGCAAAAGCTAATGCTATAGTTTGTCGAAGAGTTAGAGATTAAAAATGTATTGGTTTCATAATCCCAGTGCCTCGTCCAACAAAAAGTCCAGTCTCACTTTTAGCTCCAAAGACAACTTTGGAAGTTGTGTCACAATATCATTAAGAAGTTAAAAGTTCAGTATACTCTAAACTAGGATAATTTTCAGAAAATGTATAGTCAGCAAGGCATGAATACAATGCACAAGGCTATTGTACCCGCTGTATACCTTTTACTTGATATATTCCGTAGCCGGTACTTCAGCAGAAATACAAGGACGGGTATCTAATTAGACACTGAATTCAGGAGACCTGATAACCAATTCAATGTCGTCCTCATAATGCGTTACTTTCCTTTTAGGGGTGAATACTCGAAGAATGAACCTTGATAGACGACTTAGAGGGTCCTGTAGACCTTCCATCTCATAGTGCCCAAATCGCCAGTCTCTTTCAATGAAAGGCCGTTGTATAGGTTCATCAAGACCTCCTGTAGAGATAGGATGTGTACAGTATATCAAATTATAGAATCTCAATTATACATTTGTGTAAGATGAAGACATAGAGGATTTTGGGAGGGGGACGGCTCAACAGGTTAGGGAATGATGAACAAGCTAGGTGAATCTGCATATGTCATTGGAAGTGCTTAAATCAAAGTTTGATCCCGAAAAAAAATCTTACTTTTTATTCACTTAAAACATTCATCTATTCAAGCTTATCCATGAATTTCATACGCATTTGTAGTCTCAGAATTGAACAGTGAGGTGACTTGAGAAGGGGGGGTGCAGGTGGCTAAAGAAAACATTCCTACATTTCACTGGCAGCCAGAGGATGTGCTGATGAATATACCTGCATACATTAAACCATGTTTGTTAACTGCCCGATAAAATGGCCGTGTCTTCTTCTCTTTAGCAGCTCTTTGGAGATCATACCATGCACGAGACCTGTCTTCACATGTGATCTTACCTGTGGAAACCACCTGAATATATACCAAATAAAGTATTCACCAAGGAGAAATGAGAAAAGGACTTATGGAGCAAAAGAGTAATCATCTAAACCTTTGTAAACAGATTATATGAAGGGCGTGGTATCCTTGCCAAACTATTCTCCCGATCAACTGCTACAAGTCCAAACTTAGGACCATACCCATCAGCCCACTCCCAATTGTCAGAAAGCGTCCAAAATAAGTAACCAAGTACATGGACTCCCTGCAAATGAGTCACATAAATGTCAAGAACCTAAATATCACAGATTGAGCAAGCCTAATATCCTCCTTTGAACTGAGATCAAATTTAGAGTGATTGAGTGAAGACATTGATCATGGCTGCATAAATGGCAAGTAAATGCTCCAACAGATATGGCTGGCGTATCAGATCTGTCCCATCAGAAACCCCATTCTCTGTTATGATGAAGGGCACCTTCAGATGTTTGTACCTCTCATGAAACTGAAGTAGCATACGAAACAAGCCATCAGGATATACACCACGGCCAGATTCACTATATTCATCAGTCTCAACTAGCTTCAGTCCTGTACCAGATACCACTTCCTGCCCAGAAGAAACATCATTAAGCTTATGCATGTCTCATACTGTTCTATGTTAAAGAAGTTACGAACCTGCCCATAGTAGTTTATGCCTATGAAATCCAACTTATCTGAGATACTATCAACATATGGGAAAATGGTGAGGGAATTAGCCAGTGAAACAGCAGCAACATCAAAGACACCATAAGGCCGCATAAATGACACATGATGTGCTACCCCAACAATTGGTTTTATCGCAACACTGCAGAAAATAACCAAGTAAGGAAAGGTGAATTAAGCAATCAAACATCATCAAAAGATACAAAAACATTGATTAAAGAATGCAGGCACCGCTATTATCTGAAGTTAAGAAAGGTACAAATTCAAAGAAACCAGCCAAACAAAGTGATGTAATAAACTTCAAAGTGAACTATTGTTATCAACAGGTGAAAAGAAAAATTTTTGGATTACTCAAAGGAAGTTTACCTATGTTCATGGATATAGTTATATGCCTTCACATGTGCAGCAGCCATCCAATGCATAGCTTGTTTGAAGACGCCAGTTGGCAGAGCAGAAGTGGCAACTTCCAGCATGTCTGGATGACCACCAGGCCAAGCACCCGCACAGTATGTAAGCATGCAAAAGACATGAGGTTCATTGAATGTAACCCAATAATCTACAAGCTCTGATACACTATCAACTACGAGCCTGCAATTACAACATCCAAATGTCACTAAGCATCTGAGTAATTGAGCTTCATTTCAGGCCATGATCACACAGCTGAACTGATAGAATATTCAGAAGTGGCAAAACTTTTTGAGGGATGAGTAAGGAATATGAGCTCTTGGATTTTGTAGTTAAAAGATGAGAAAGGAGTAGCCAAAGGCATATAGATAGACTTCATGAAGATGGATAAGGATGAAAACTTCTCAATTAGTATCAGAGAAGGTACACAGCTGCATAGCTGCAGAAGACAAGTACTTGATAATATGCCACTGGGAAAGAATACTAACTTGGTAAAATCCATGAAATATCCAACAGTTTTCTCGAACTTCCACCCACCATAATCACCAGCCCATGGTGGCAATGAGTGATGGAACAATGTCAGCATCACTTTCATTCCATAAGATCGAACCCTAGAGATAATCCACTTATATCGCTCCAATGCTGCAAAATTAACCTATAAACAATGTCATCAAACTGAATTATACACAAAATCACCACCAAAATTTAAGTAACTATGGAACTTATTCAGATGTCTCATTATTACCAATGGATGAGCATCATGACATAAGTTCAAGTCTGGTGTCTCTCCGAATTTAACTTATTCAAATGTCAGCTCATAGCATTCTAGGAACCTATATACAAACAACACAACCGAAATCAACATCATACATACAATTCCATTAAGCCCACTGACAGGCTCCTTAGGCATAACTCTTGTCCAATCTATTCCCATTCGAAAGATGCTAACACCAGTATCTTTTGCCAGTTTCAGCTCTGTATCAGGATCAGACCAGAATCTTAGCCTCTCCTCCCTATAATCAATTAGAGGAATTCATTTCAACAACAATGGAAAAGCGTGAAGGCATCTTCCTCTTTCCCCAACTCAGTAACTTTCAAGTAATATGATATATTTAAGTACAATGTACATAGGCTTACGGGTGAGGAACATTGTGCCATGCAGCGACATTATGACGGCATTCTTCATTTGGCGCAGGCAGTTCTTCTTCTGCATACTTTTCAAGCCCTCTAATCATGGCTTCCATAGCTACCTTCAGGGGCTTCTTTTTCTTCGCCATCTGAGCATCTCGTTTCACAGAAAACAAACTCAGCTGGGATCCACCATCAGCGCTAGCTGAACTAGTGAGGGCATCGGCTGGTTGCAACCCCCTATCTGACTCTATCTTATCACAAGGTGTTTCTTCTGCAAACAGGAGCCAAGCATCATTCAGCCTGTCTTCAACGTGAGCTGGCGCTGTTGCCAATCCAAAGAAGAACCCATTATCTCCTTCTTCTGAAAGCATCGGAGACAAAATTCTATCACAAATTCCCCCAATATATGTAGACTGGTCAAAATGCTCTGAAGCGTATTAACTTATTAACCCTAAACAGACCACCAAGTGGTGAACAGCCCAAAGAGCAACAATCATAAAAAACCAAGTAGCTAAAGTCAATAAACAGGGAAAGCAAAATCATTTTAAACTGAAAATTGTAATGGAAATGCAGACTTCAAGTTACTTTAGTTACACGCTTGAAGTTAAACGAATTAATTGTTCCTCGTAAAAGCAACTATAAATGGAGCTGATCGTTTTGAAGCTTCTAAAAGCTTCACATACAACTTAAAAAGCAACATTAGTTACCGCTAACGTTAAAGGAGGCGAGAATCTCAGAAGACTCGTCAATCGGAGACTTAAACTGCCTGAGATTCTTCCTTCGGTATTTCGAGTACGAGAAAGTGTTGGCCGCGACTGTCACTGCCGCCAAAACTCCGGCGAGCTTCACCGCCGATACAAATAGTGCGAACATCGCCGTGCACTCTGCAAATTCAGATAAAAACAAAAGCGAAAAACGCAAATAGTAATACATAAAGAAAGCTTCCTGACATCGAACTGCGTTGTCCGCGTGTTAAAAGATATGTGTTTTTCACCGGATATGATAGCGAGTGGAGCACACGCCAATGAAACAATGGCTTGCAGTTTCACGATCACCATTCACCGCTATTTTGCTGCGTGACTTTGACTTTCAACGTCATGTTGGGCGCGTGTGCCTGGGTGGTTTTGCAGTGAAGAGTCTTATCCAAGATTGAAACAAAGGCCGGGGAATGAAGTGTAGACACTGGCAATGGGCTGGGAATGAGTTTGCGATGGGCGAGTTGGATCAGGGGTTCGCTCAGGCCCTGCTGGGGCATGGCTAGAGACAGCGAGTTCAACCCGGAGGCTAATCGGGCAAAGCAATATTATGAATATTGAACCGATATCAAAATTGAATTTAATTTTAATACGGTGCTGTATTAGTACTAATTAATATCAGGTATTATTTTAGATAATTTTTAATTTTATGAAATAATTTTTGAATTTTTTAAACTATAAACAGCCCTTTAATATATTGTACTATATACTTTATAATTTTACATCAACTTTGTCTTCAAAAGTTATATTAATAGAAATTTAAAATAACAATAATTTATTTATTTTTATTAATATTATTTTCACATATTTCACATATAAATAATAACCACAATTAATATGAAAAAAGATCATTTAATCATCATACAAAAATAAAATTAAGAACAATATAAAGCATTTAAAACATTACAATTTTATCATATAATAAATAATAAATACATCAAATCATCATCACCCTGCTCGAAATTCTGCAATAAAGCAGGGTCTGAAGAGGTCTGATAGTACATAATCTTGCCACTACATACTAGAGAGGCTATTTCCGGAAGACCCATATGTGGATGTAACAATAAAATGATGCAGATTACAATTTATAATAAATATCTATTACTCTCTAACAATTACAATTTATCACAAGAGTTCATGCCGAAGAATAAGCTAAATCTCCAATCTAACATTAAACATAGCATGTTGAGATGTAACTCAATTATCACTTGTAAACATTTGTCTTAACTTTTTCTTCATCATAATAAAATAATGAGTGATAAGAAATTTGTTGCAAATCTCGTAACAGTAGGACGACACAAATTCCTACCATTGGTTAAATCCTTTCTCATTAAATTCGAGATCCATGCACGATTGTAGATGAACTTGGTTACTTTTTTGCTTTCTGCATAATCCCATCAATTGTAGGAAAATACCTTACTTGCCTTATATTTTCACCATCAAGTCAATGCAATGTGTACTATAGGGATTTCAATAAAAAGAATTCTGGGGACCAATCCAACATGAACTCAAGCTGGATCATTGTATCTTCCTAAAGCAGTCGAATTATTAGGAGTACTTAAACTTCCTTCCATTTATCTATAAAGATAAATGAAGACATATGTCAAAATTAACTTAATAACTTCATATAAAAATAAAGAACACATAATTTTATTATTAACTACTATCACAAAATATGTATTATTTAACTCAAAAGTCCAAACAAACTCAGTTACACAGTATATATATACATCTTATATAATATAACTCATTTTGTATGATTACATCATATATAATTTAATTTCATACAACACAATTCACCAATAAGTCAAAAAACAACAATTCAAGTATTCAACATTTATAATTACATAATACACATATAAATCTTATATCATATAACTCATTTTGTATGATTACATCATACATAATTTAATTTTATCCAACACAATTCACCAATAATTCAAAAACTAACAATCCAAGTATTCAACATACACAGTTATACATTACATATACACATCTTTTATAATATAACTCATTTTATATTATTACATCATATACAATTCAACTTCATCCAACACAATTCACCAATAAGTCAAAAAACAATAATTTAAGTATTCAACACATATAACACACATATGCATATTATATAATATAACTCATTTTATATGATTATATCATTCAATAATAAACTAAAGATATACAGTCACAACTATAACATATTCAACTTCAACCATAACTCACAACTATAAGTTTACAACTTACTTTATGTAATCTCGTAATTCAACTATAAACTAATATATTTTGTTTACTTATACAATTCAATTTGTAATGCTTATAATTATTTTATTTTCTTAACTAATTTTAATCAACATTGTTACTAAAATCCTAATTCTCAACTTTAATTTAACAATCTTTCATTCGTCAATTTTAATAAACATTCTTAGTTTCTTACTCAAGTTAACTCCACGATGAAGAGTAAACATACGCTATACTATTCAATTCCATCCAATATAATTCACCAATAAGTCAAAAATTAACAATTCAAGTATTCAACATACGCAGTTACAAAATACACATATACATCTTATATAATATAACTCATTTTATATGATTAGATCATTCAACCATAAACTAAAGACATACACTTGTAACTATAACATATTCAATTTTAACTATAACTCACAATTACAAGTTTACAACCTATTTTATGTAATCACATAATTCAACTATAAATTATTCTATTTTGTTTGCTTATACAATTCAATTTGTAATGCTTATCAATATTTTGTTTTCTTAACTAATTTTAATCAACATTGTTACTGAAATTCTAATTGTCAACTTTAATTTAACAATCTTTTATTTTTCAATTTAATCGACATTCTTAACTTTTTGCTCAAATTAACTCCACAATCAACATACACAATACACTACATAATTCAATCTAAATAACACAATTCAATATACAAAATTACTACACAACACAAAGCCAAAAAGCCACAATTCAATATTCAAATTAATAATCAACTGATCAAGTGATCAACACAATTCCACAATTCCAAAATTCCATAATCAACTTCACAAATTCACAAATTCACAACTCCACAATTCCACAAAAGTTGTTGCAATTTTTTGCAACCTTCACTTAGCTAAATCCATAGATTAGTGTGGGTCAGCTAGTGAGTGGGTCAGTTCGGGTAAGGATAGGATTGAATTTGGATCTACAAAATTCTAAATCTTAATCTGATCTATAGATGGAGGTGCAGGGCAGTGACTAGAGAACTAGAGGTATGGGACATCGGTGGCCGACAACTAGAGGAGTAGAGGACCAGAGGAGGAGGATGTTGGGTAGCAGGCGACAACATACTTGACACTACAGGAGAGATGATCGCAGGGCAGTGGTGTTGTAGTGGCTGGCGACGGAGGAAGAGACAATCACAGAGTTGGGTTGGGGCTGGGAGCAGTGGAACGAATACCGTTCTGTACCGGCCGATAAACGGAACGGTATTCTTGCCTTCGGTACCGGCCGTGAATACCGGTCAGTACCGGCATTTACCAGCCAGTACCGACCGGTACCCAAAATACCGGCCAGTATTGTAATTTCTGAAAGTTTGAGGACCAAATTGTAAAACTAAAAAAGCTAACCCTAAAAATCGCAGACCACCTGCTGCGCCTCCTCCATTTTTCTTCGATCTTCTCTGCTTCTTCACACCGCCTGCCTCCTGTCGTTGCCGTTGCCGCCTGATGCCCCCCGCAACCGCAGACGCCCCCGCACCACTCCCTCATCTTCTTCGTCTACCTTTTCTCCCCTCACTCTCACTGTCTCACACTCTCACTCTCAGATCTGTCTCAACTCTCACACCCGCACCATCTCACTTCACTCTCCCACCACATCACCGCACCACTACGTCAACGCACCACCACCGCACCACCGCGTCACCACCGCACGTCCGCACCACTGCATTGCTCGTCTTCTTCTTCTTCCTTCGACGTCGCCGCTACTGTTGGTCACCGCCACCGCACGTCCGCAACCGCAAGTCCACCACTACTTTGCTGAAGATTGTGAAATATTTTTGGGTGT
>JANQAP020000549.1:1135047-1148901 GCA_026874005.2 Erythroxylum coriaceum | reverse complement strand
GGGATTCTACTTAACGTTCCAATTCCTTTTGTACTGCTATAAGTAGCGTTGATATCAGCAATAAAGACAATCGAATTTTGATTTCATTTCTGAGTTGCTTTCTTTCTGTGAGTCTTCTATCTTTAACAATTCCATCAAAATAGGTTGTAGCAATTGCATCCCGTACCTGTCTTGCTGTAGGGAAACGAATAAAATTGCTAATCAGTGATTGATCCATGGAGTTGATTAACCATCCCTTTACAATTGCGTTCTCGGTGCGCCACTTTCTGAAAGTAGGATTTGTCGATTCTGGTTGCGGCAAGTCTCCATTAATGTATCCCAATTTGTCTCTCCCTGAAATATACATCTCCACGACCTGAGACCATAAAGCATAATTTGTTCCATCTAATTTAATGCCAATTTGTGCGGCGGAAGCATCATAAATTGTTGTCTGATTTGGGATTTAAGTTTGGGTTAAAGCTAGTGTTAAATCTTCAAGAATGGCAGCAGTGGAGGCTCGATGCTCCTTGTGTTCCACAATGCTGCTTGGTTGAGCCATGGGTTCTGATTTTTTCTGGTTTAAATCTGGGTTTTCCTTAGTTTTTCAGTATTTCTTTGGATTATTGCTCTGATACCATGATATAAAGAGGAATTGGAATATATGGTTCACCTCTTCATTGGAACTTTTGTGTGTTTTTACACAATAGACAGAGACTCCATATATGGTTCAAATCAACAATATCCCCAAATAAAGGAATAAATACATAACTTCCTAAATGTGAGAAATCTACATGATTTGTGTGTGTGTGTGTGTGTGTTATCTATGGTATGGTATATATGGTATTATGTTGTCCATAAACGGTGACTGATACATATTAAAATTTTGGAGTACATATCTTTTCCCACAATCAACAATTCAGCCCGTGATTCCAACAGCTACGCATGATAGCTTCATTAATTCTATCATTTTCAATCATACCAGAGCATGTTTTAATCAGAAAATGACTTGCTACCACGAGATGGCTAACTTCCATTCAGTAATCGCTCACGTCAGTGATACTTTGCAGATAATCGCATGTGCTGACATATTTATAAAGGGTCAAAAGCTTGCTATTAGTTAATCCTGTGGTAAGAAGTCCTGCACTGAGATTGGAAAGTTTTTGTGGTTAATAATCAAGTACGCTCTTAAAGTTTACTTTAATATGCAACATCATCTCCAGTAGTTTAGACTTTAGTGTGTTCAATTAGGATTTCAATATTTAAAAAGTGAATAATCTAATTCTTATTTGTTGGCAAAAATTATTATAGTATAACACGTTATTCACTTTATAAAAGGACAAGGTTAATTAAATATTATACATGTTAAAGAGTTATACTGTATCTTATAACAAACATTGTGAGATTTTTTTCTCTCCCTCTCTATATATATAACATAAAAGTTTAAAAGGCTAAATGATAATTAATCCCTTAATATAACAGTAACTATCTTTGTGATGTAGTTCATTGGTTATTGAAGATATCCCAAGATTCGTAGTTTAGTTCAAATTCCTGCAATACATTAATAGGTTAGAGATGTGATTTGAGGTTTCTGTTTATTTGTTTACATCTAAAAGCATGGTCTAAGGTTTATCTGTAGCAATAATTCATCTACTGACTAAATATTTTTTTTAAGAAATTAAAAGAATGTATTAAGAAGCCAAAAAAAATTTCAAAAGGTTGATACATGCAACCAAAAATTACGCGTTTCTTTTTGTTATTCTTCTGGGGGTTTTAGGTGGCGTAAACTGGCATTATTAAGGTACATGGGTCGATTAAATCACCGTCTCCACCAACTATCCATCAATTAAAGTTGAAACTTTGTGCCGTTGGAATTTAAGGCCATAAAATTTAAAGGAAATTGGAGAGTTAGTTATTTATTTATTGCGGTGGAAATTGACATCCAACCCAATCATTCTATACTTTTAGAATTATTTCAGCACGAATAAAGAAAAAGAATTTAGTTCTCGCCACAAGATCCACTTGGTATTCGTGCGGTGGCCCTTGTTCTACACCATAACCACGCATTTAGAAAATATACTTGCCTAAATCATAAATGTTTTCCATGAAATATAACAAATTAAGAAAATAAAAAGAGGACTTCTTGTTACGAGACTTTTCATTGGTGGGTCATGCACTAGTTATTAAATAAGCAGAGATTAATTACGTGGGAAATTATTGAAAGTAATAAAAGAGAAATGAAAAATCAAAGTATCTGCCGACCGAATAAAAGATTGGTGGTAGTTAATTAAGGATAGTGCAGATTCTTGATCCACCATCATTTTCTGGGTAATGGTCCCAGCTCCAGCCATCCCTTTACTGGTTTTATTTCTAAACAGTCTCAATCAATACATCTATCTATTAAATTCTAGACAGAACAACATGAACCCTTCATTGGCTTTTCGAACTATATTTATTAGGGCTGCACTTTTGGGGATTTATTATTTCCATTTCCAAGGCTATTAAATGTTTCTTTTATTTTTTTGTTTTTCTAGTTAGGATTTGTGTTTGGATGTGAACACCACCCTCATGGTTACTTATATTATATAGGATAAATGTTAACCCAAGAAACAAAAACTAAAAGAAAAGAACCTTTAAGGATTTTAGTACACGATTGTAATAGGCTACATTTGATTGAATGAACTGAATGTTAGACATGAAAAGAAACGATATATATGGCTATGAAGATAAAAATAAGAATGCAGAATTTTGATCTTATACCTCCTGTCATTGATGTTGAGAGATTCAAATAGGTGTGGGCTCTTCTAAGTTTTTTACAAATACAATTAGATGGTGTATGCAAAAAAAAAAAAATTCTAAGCTTAAGGACCCAATACTCTTTCACAGATGTTATATTCCTTGTTGTCTTCCATCAAAACAATAGAAGAAGATAACGGTTCACAGTGGAAGCTCATGAGGTTTGAAAATGAACAAAGACAACCTATCATAAGGAAACTGTTGGATAACCAACGGATAACAGCCTCCCACTTAGGTCGTAAATGTAATATAAAAGGCATGAAACCTCTACTCAATTAAAGAAACCAAATGCACGAATAATGGCGATAAGTCCTCTAAATGTGAGTATTATTTTCCATGTATCACGATGCATCCTATTTCTTATTCCACTTTAACTAAATGAATAAACCTTTATGTTTATTCTAGATCCATAATAGTTGTTATTCTCAAAATAAAAATGTGTACACTAGAATGAGAAAACAATAAAAATTAATAAGAGTTTCGTGAAAGTACATACAATAAATCACATAATGGAAGCGAGTCTCATTCTAGCAACATGATCTTGGAAACTCTTTGGTGGCATGCCTTTTGTTAAAGGACTAGCAATCATTAATGCAGTGCTAATGTATTCAATGACCACTTTGTTTTCTTTGACACGTTCCCTAATGGCCAAATACTTAATGTTGATGTACTTATTTCGACTACCACTTTATTGTTTTTGGTCAAGAAAACTACAGCTGAATTGTCACAGTATATTTTTAATGTCTTAGAAATGAAATCCACAATTCTAAGCCCAAAATATGAAACTTTTTAACCATACACCATACGAGGTAGCCTCAAAACAAGAAACGAACTCAACCTCCATAGTAGAAGTAGTAGTTAAAGTCTACTTTGAACTCCTCCAAGATACCGCTCCACTAGCAAACATAAACACATATCTAGATATTGACTTTCATGAATCAACACAACCAACGAAGTCCGAATCTAAGTAGCCAACTACTTTGAGATTGTCAGTTCGTCTATACATAAGTATGTAATCTTTGGTCCGTCCCTTGAAGGTACCTCGTCACCTTTTTGGCAGCTATTTAGTGATCTATACCAGAGTTACTTTGATATCTTCCCAACATTCTAACAACAAATGCAATGTCAGGTCTTGTACAAACCTGAGCATACATTAGGCTCCTACTGTAGAAGCATATGGAATATTTTTCATTTGTTCCCTTTCAAGCTAATTTTTCGGGCACTGGTTCAAATTGAACTATCACCCTTCACAATAGCTGCTATACTTGGTGAACAATCTTTCATCTGAAATCTCTCTAAGACTTTATTAATATAGGTTTCTTGGGATAAACCCAAAATGTATTGAGATTTGTCCCTATGGATCTTATTACCAATGACATAAGATGTCTCACCCATATCCTTCATATCAAAATTCTTAGAAAGAAATTGTTTCACCTCATATAGCAAACCCTTGTCATTGGTGGCAAGTAAAATATTATCCATATATAGAACAAGGAAACAAATTTTACTTCCACTAACTTTTTGATATATACATTGATCCATGATATTGTCTACAAAACCATATAAAGAGATGATTCATGAAATTTCAAATACCACTAATGGGAGGCTTGTTTCAATCTATATATAGATTTCTTAAGATTACACACCAAACACTCACCATCACTAGGGGAGAATCCTTCCGATTGTTTTATATAAACCTCTTCCTCTAGGTTTCCATTTAGGAATTATGTTTTCACATCCATTTGATGTAGTTCTATATCAAAATGGGCAATCAATGTCATACTCACTCATAAGGAATCCTTCTTAGATACAGGAGAAAAGGTCTCCATGTAATCGATTCCTTCTTGTTGAGTAAATCCTTTAGCAACAAGTCTAGCTTTATATCTTTCAATGTTGCCTAATGAATCCCTTTTATGTCTTGAAGACCTATTTACATCCAATGGCCCTTGCACCATTAGGCAACCAATGTCATACTCACTCATAAGGAATCCTTTTTAGATACAGGAGAAAAGGTCTCTGTGTAATCGATTCCTTCTTGTTGAGTAAATCCTTTAGCAACAAGTCTAGCTTTATATCTTTCAATGTTGCCTAATGAGTCCTTTTTATGTCTTGAAGACCCATTTACATCCAATGGCCCTTGCACCATTAGGCAACTCAAAAAGATCCCAGACTTTGTTAGATGCACAATTAAGTACCACAATTGAGATTCATTGCAACTCATAGCTTGTGAAAATGTTTCAAGGTCATTTTTAGTTCCAGCATTTTAGTCAATTTCTTGTAAATACACAACGTAATCACTAGGTATTGCTGATTTCTTCTCTCTAGTTGATCTTCTTAATATTGTATTAGCACCCTCCTATGGAGGAGCTTGTACAACTGGTTGCTCAACAACTTCTGGTGATTGCTAAACAATCGGATCTACTAGATTATCATCAACAACTTGTGGAATTTCAATGATAGATTGTTTAACACCCATTTGACTTTGAGGGATGCTATGAATGAAAATCAATCTATTACTTGAAGTAGGAGTTTGTATTTCATAATAATCCTTCTCAAGAACTAAGTCCCGAGATTGATCACTCCCACTGATCAAGTCATTCTCAAGAAACTTTGTAGTTCTTGATTCTACAAACCTAGTACTATAAGATGCATAATAAAATATGTACCCTTTGGACCTTTCATCATATCTAATGAAATAACCATTTATAGTCCTCGGATCCAGTTTCTTTTGTTGTGGATTATAAACTCTTACTTTAGACGGGCATCCCTAAGCGCGTACATGTCTCAAACTCAGTTTCCAACCTTTCCATAACTCAAATAGTATTTTTGAAACAACCTTGGTTGGAACTCGATTTGAAATATACACTGCCATTTTAAGAGCTTCAGTCTATAAAGATTTAAGAAGTTTAAAGCTGCTAAGCATAGTCTGCATCATGTCTAATAATGTTTGATTTCTTCTTTCAGCTACATCATTTTGCATTGAGCTATTATCCTATGCTCCTGAAGAAACTTTGCAAATAGACTAGGTGCTTGTCCATCCTCAATGTATCTACCATAAAATTCTCCACCTCTATCTGATCTTATGATTTTTGTTTGCTTACCGCATTATCTCTCTACTTCCATTTTAAATACCTTAAAGGCATCTAATGCTTCATACTTGTTATAAAGCAAGTAAAGGTACATATATCGCGAGTAATCATCTATAAATGAGATGAAATATTTCTGACCATACTAGTCCATTCCTCGACTACAAATGTCTATATGTATGATATCTAATATGTTTGAACTCCTCTTGGCACCTTTCTTTTTCATGTTGGTCTGCTTTCCCTTTATACGGTCCATATAAACATGAAAGTCAGTAAAATCCAGAGTACTAAGTACTCCATCATTCACTAATTTTTTAATTCTATCAAGAGAAATATGTCCCAATCTTTGGTGCCATAACATAGAGGATTGTTCTTTCATAACACATCTTTTAATATCAGCATTATTATGGATATACATTATATTGCAAAAAACATTTTCTTGCAAATTAATTTAGAAAAGACCATCAATCATTTTACCATTCCCAGCAAGATTAGATCCATGATATAAACCAAATGATGTATTTGAAAAGTTAAAGGAATATCCCACAGGTATAAGTCATAAAACTGAAACCAAACTTCTAGAGAAACTTGGAATATAAATTGTTTTTTCCAAATTCAAAACAAAACCAGAATTCAAAACTATTTTGCATATCCCAACGACTTCCACATGTGAACGTATCTTGTTGCTTGCATAGATATACTATTCACTACCCACTAGCTTCCTGTGGTTTAGAAAACCCTGCAAGGTATTGGAAATATGGATTATGGAACCAGAATCAATCCACTAAGTGTTACGACAAACATCGTTCATGTTAGATTCATAAAAAACAAGTGAGATTGAAATACCTTTCTTTATAAGCCAAGCCTTAAATTTGGCACAATCCTTCTTTATGTGTCCTTTCATTTTGTAGAAGCGGCACTTGAGATTGAAATCCTTTTTTATCTCAGTATAGACTAGTATTTTACCCTTTCCTTTTTATCTGGCTTGCCCTCTATTCCTTCCTTCTATGGCCATATGTGCACTTTCACCCAATTCCATTATTAACCTCCCTTCCTCTTGAACACACATAGTCAATAGTTCATTTATAGATCATTTATCTGTATATATGTTGTAAGAGATTTTAAAGGGTCCATATTGAGGTGAAAGGGAATTAAGTACGTAATGCACAGGGAAAGACTCGAACATCTCAACCTCAAGAGACTTTAGTTGAGCCACAATGTCCCTCATTTGCATGTTGTGCTCACGCACACTTCTAACACTTGTGAGCTTCATTGATGATAACTTAGTCATTAAGGTGCTAGCTAGGGCCTTACCTGAAGACTCAAATTGTTCATTAATAACCTTCAATAGATTCCTAACATGATCACAATCTCCAATAGAACCACAAATACCAGCATGAATTTTGGTCTTTATATACATCATGTTTAGGTGATTAGAGCGCTCCTAATGTTTATGAAAAGCAATTTCAGCCTAAGTGTTAGTTTCAGTAGGTGCAGATGGTTCATATTTCCAGATACCATAATCAATGTCCATCCACCCTAATTGGAGGAGAATCCTCTCTTTCCATATTTTATAGTTGTCACCATTCAATTCGAAAATATCACATTGAATATCAGAAAAAATTTACAGGTTGAATAACTATACAAAATTCAAATAAAAATGCTTATGTCACTAAATTTGTTAAAGCAAAGAAACTTTGTTGAAGCAAAGAAACACGTATAATGTTTTACCAATGTTAAAACAGGCGATCATATTTCAAATGTAAATCATACAATAATTAAAATTGCCTGTGGGTTAAGCTTTAATTAAAAGATGCATATATAACCTTTATGATGAAACTATCAAATTATATTCCTTTTCTTAATACCAATGGGTAAATTAATAAAAAGATAATTTATTATTCCATCCTAATTAAACATGCAAATATAATAAATCTTCCTATGGGATAGAATTTATTATATTTGAATATAATTAATTAAAATTTGTGTCATTTTACTATATGTGATCCATAACTTTTAATATATAATTTCTCTTAAACAAAGATGTTGTGGCTAATCTTCAACTAATTAAAATTATATTGATCATATGACACCTCATTTTATAAAAAATATAAATAATAAAGGTTCCACATAATCCTTTAAAATTTGTTAATCATGCATCAATATCATATATTTGCATAAAAATATATATACACACATGAATTTAAAATCAAACAATGATTTAAATCATGCAATTTAATAAATTGGGCTAATTTGTCAAAACTGAAATATTTATAGGCCCAAAATGTCAATACAATATAAAATGGACCACTTTCAATCCAAATTATATATAATTTATTCTTTACAAGTATGAAACAAAAACTTATCATGATGCCCCACGTTATAAATGTTAGTTCCATAAATGTGATGCTTATGCTTTACATATAAAGCTTACATTATTAAAACAATTTCTGGAGAATTTATACAAAGACTTTCCAACAATGGGCCCCACGATACCAAGGTTGTTGTGTTTCCTCTCACATATGTCAAGGAATAATGAAAAGCATGACAAAGTCAAAGTGTGTTGTTCAAGACTCGAGATTTCTGCAACATTTATTCAAAACTTTCCAAAGATTGGGCCCCACGTAGTAAAAGGTTTTGAATTGTTAAAGTTTGCATGCAAATGCACGAAACAATTAAAGCACAAACAAGTTAAAGTTTGTAATGGTGGGCCTTGTGAAAACTAAATTGTTAATTTAGAAAAGAAGAATGAAAAACATAGGCATCGTCTTCAACCTCTTGTCGAGTCGACTTGACCCACATCTAACCCATTTTACAAATTTAACTATATCTTGACTTCTATAACTCTATTTTTGATAACTATATCTTGACTTCTACAACTCTATTTTCATAATATATTGACTATAACAACATTAATATATTCAATAGAAACATCGCCCATTCATGTATAAAATCAAAGAAATTTGATTACATCAATACAAAGGTAAATAAGTGCTCTGCTACTAACTGTTAGACTTGAAAAGAAATGATATACATGTCTATTACGATAAAAACAAAATTGTGGAATTTTGATCTCATACCTCCTGCCATTGATGTTGAGAGATTCAAATGGGTGTGGGCTCTTCTAAACTTTTAGCAAATGCAATCAGATGGTATATGCAAAAAAAAATGCTAAGCTTAGGGACCTAATACCTATTGAATTGCAAAACAATATACTAGTTTTACGTTCAAAAACTGCAAGTATATGAGTTGTGACTTGTAGTTAAAAAAAGATATTGATTCCATGAGGATTGTGCTTAGGCACCACTAATTCAGATCAAACTTTGTTTAAGAACCGAAATTGTTAGAAAACTAAACTAAAAATTTAATGACTAACAATGAACAATTGATAACACTAAAATGTAGAAAATTGGAATTCAAGGTTCTAATAACTAGAGATCACTTTTTTCCTATCTTGTCTCCCTCCTATTTTATTAATCGAATTGTGTCTCACCTAAGATGTTTAAATGCATTAACTACCCTCTCTTAAGGTGTAATTAATTATCCCTAATCAAATTAAATGAAGTTGATTAAGCAATTTCTCAATCTACCCAATCACTCCACCAATTTAACTAGTTATTAAGTTATCCTATGGGTGATCAATTAAATTAGCCAAGATCTCTCTTTCAACTAATCGATTAACGTGGTGGATGTAGGTTTATAGAATGCCAACTCTCAATGTACAATCCTACACATATTACCTTACTCAATCCCTCGATCTATTGCAAGATATAAATATATTCAACATTCATCAAAGACATCTTTCATTCAAATGAACAAAATAAGAGTTTCACAAGATAGTTCAAAAGTAATCCCTAAAAATAAGTCAGCCACTCATTGTGTCTATAACATCACCAACATTCAAATATTCCATATTACAAATGCTGGAAAAGAAAAATCAAAGAAAACTAAATGAAGAAAACTCCTCCTCTTCTTATGCCCGAATATGGAAATTCCGAAGTTGATGTGTTATTTTCCCAATTGTGATTGATAATCCTTGAATCTCCACCTTCCTCAAGACTCTAAATCTAGATTTTTCACTCAAGGAATCACACTGTCAGCACGTAACTTATAAAGTATAGGTTCATTCCAAATATAACGAGAACATTAAAAAAAACACTTCCTTTACTAATATGAAAGATCAGAAGGAATAACACCACCTGAAAGGTAGTTTGCAATATCTACAACCTAAGGAAGGAAAGGATTATTTATCATCATTAAGGCCTCGTCGGGAAAGCTTTCCTCAATTTCCTCTTCCTCTTCATGATGTCCTCTTCAAGTCTCGATAAGTGGTCCGTTATGACATTTTCTGCTTCTTTCTTGTCTTTAATCTCAATGTTGAACTCTTGGAGCAGGAGTACCTAGCAGATGAGCCTAGCTTTGGCATCCTTCTTCGTAAAGAGGTAATGTAATGCTGTATGGTATGTAAAAACAATAACTTATGAGCCTAAAAGATAAGAAAGAAATTTCTCACAAGCAAATACCACCGTAAGCAATTCTTTCTCAGTCGTTGTGTAGTTCAGTTGTGCTCCCATCAAAGTCTTGCTTGCATAGTATATAGCATGCAGCCTCTTCTCCTTCTACTGGCTAAGTACACAGCCAATAGCATGGTCACTTGAATCACACATATTCTCAAATGGAAGAGACCAATCTAGTGATGTCAAAATAGGTACAGTCGTAAGTGCCTTCTTTAACCTGTTAAAAGAATCTAAACAATCATCATCAAAAACAAAAGGCACATCTTTAACCAATAAATGAGTCAGGGGTCTAACAATCAGGAAAAAATCTTTAATGAACCATCTGTAGAACCTTGCATGACCAATGAAAGCTCGAATACCTTTGATGTTGGTGGAAGGCGGTAACTTTTCGATTACTTCGGTTTTAGCGCGATCCACTTCAATCCCCTTGTATGATACCTTATGGCTTAATACAATTCCCTTTTGGACCATGAAATGACATTTCTCCCGATTTAAAATTAGATGAGACTCCTCACATCTTTGAAGCACTATGTTTAAATTAAGCAAACAATGATCAAAAGAATCTCCAAAGACAGAGAAGTCATCCATAAATACCTCTATAAAGTTTTCATTCATGTCTGCAAATACAGTCATTATGCACCTTTGGAATGTAGCAAGTGCATTGTATAAACCAAAAGGCATCCTCCGATAAGCAAAAGTCTCATAAAGACAGGTGAAAGTGGTCTTCTCTTAATGTTCCAGGTATATAAATAGTTGATTGTACCCTGAATATCCATTAAGAAAGCAATAAAAAGAATGACCAGCTACCCTCTCAATCATTTAGTCCACAAAAGGTAAAGGGAAATGATCTTTCTTAGTGGCCAAATTTAGCTTCCTATAGTCAATACACTCTCGCCAACCTGTGACGGTCCTAGTGGAAATCTTTTCACCTTTTTTAGTCTCTATCACCTTCATGTCGCCCTTCTTCAGCACATACTATACTGGACTCACCTACTTACTATCTGAAATGGGGTAAATAATCCCCGCATATAAAAGTTTCACCACCTCCTTCTTCACAACTTCTTGCATATTTGGATTTAACCTTCTTTGTCTTTCCTTCACAGTTTTACATCCATCTTCTAGGTTGATCCTATGCATCACACATTGGGGCCAATCCCCCTAATATCAGAAATCTGCCACCCTACGGCTCTCATCCTCTTCCTAATGGTCTCCACTACTTTCTCTTCTTGCTCACAATCTAATTCGTTGGAGATAATGATAGGTAAAGTATGGTTCTTCCCTGAAAAAGGTGTATCTTAAATGAGAAGGTAAAGGTTTAAGTTCTAACGTGGGAGGCTTAACAATTGAAGGTGGTGTGGGTGTATCAGTTCTCTCCAATATCTCTAGATCAACTTCCTCACATAAATCCTCTTCTTTCACACTTTCATCTCTGTGCACTTCATTAATTTTATCAACTTCCTCTTCTACCTCCTTCACACATTCATCCATAACACCAATTTTAATATAAACATTACCATCCATTGGTTTCTTCAAAGATTTTGATATATTAAACTCAACCTGCTCATCACCAATTCTCAACACAAGTTTTCCTTCATGCACATCAACTAATGCCCTACTAGTATGCACATCAACTAATGCCCTACTAGTATTCATAAAGGGCCTACCCAAAATCAATGGACAATTCGTATCAGCTTCAAAATCCAACATAACAAAGTCAACGGGAATTATAAATTTGTCCACTTTTACCAATACATATTCCACAACTCCAAATTGCCTTTTTATGGATTGATCTGCAAGTTGAATTAGCATGGATGTTCGCTTGACCTCTCCCAGTCTCAGTTTCCTGAAAATAGACAAAGGCATCAAACTAATAGTTGCACCTAAATTACATAAACATTTAGAAAATTCAAAATCACCAACAACATATGGAATAGTGAAACTTCCTGGATCTTGTAATTTAAAGGCATTTGTCTTGATATGATGGAACTATAATTTTCTGTCAACATTACCGTCTGATTGTCTTCCTAAGCGCGTTTGTGTGTGAGTATATCCTTAAAAAACTTTGTATACTTGGGCATGCACTCCAAAGCTTCCACCAATGACAAATTAATATGTAGCTTCTTCAGTTTCTCCAAAAACTTGGAAAACTAAGTGTCCACCTAATGTTGTTTCACCCTCTATGGATACGAAAGTTTGGGCATGTAGGATGGTGCTGGTATATAAGGCTTTCTTTCTTCCTTTCCTTCTTCTATCTCCTTACCTTTATTTTTTTCTTGGCTGTCCTTTTTCACACTTAGTTTTTCCATCTGCTTGCCACTTTGAAGTGTAATAGCCTTGAGTTGCTCCCTTGGAATGGCCTCAGTATTTCTCGGTAGGGTACTTGTACTTCTAGAAAATAAAGCATTAGCAAGTTGACCTACCTGAACCTCCAGGTTATGGATCGATAAGGTATGATTCTTCACAATCTGGTCAAACTTTACCTCCATCCTCTTTTGACTTTCCTTTTGGCTAGCAAACATTCTCTTCTGGTTCTCTTTTTGAGCAACCAGTTTGGAACCAAAAATCTCCATAAACTTGTCCATTTTGCTTTCTATAGATCCAAGTCAATCTTGCTGAAATTCATGAGGTCCTTGCTGTCTCACTTGGCCACCTGTATTGTTAGTACTATAAGAAAATTTTGGGTGGTTTTTTCACCTCGGAATATAAATGTTCGAGTAAGGTTGTTACCTTTTTGTGGCTGGCCCAGGTAATTTACCTGTTCTATACCACTGGCTCCTAACAAGAAATACTCAGCTGAGTTATGATTGTTTTACCCACACAGCATATACTGTACTTGCATCACATAGCTGTAGATGAAGATGCTCCTTGCATGTTGTCTAACTGCTTCGTAAAGGCTGTAATCTGTGCCTACAAAGTAGTAACAGAGTCAATAGGGATCATACCTTTTTGCTCCTTCTGCCCCTGTCTACTCCTCTCGCTTGACCACATGCAACTGTTGCTCGCCAACTCCTCCAAAAGGTCATGAGCTTCTTCAATAATCTTCCTCATTAAAGAACTTCTAACGGCTGCATCGATGGTTCCTCTCGTGCTCGGATTCATACCATTGTAAAACATCTATAACAGGAACTCTCTCGAAAGGTTCTGGTGGGGATAATTTCTCTGTAATTCTTTAAATCTCTCCTGAGCTTCATAGATAGATTCTCCATCACTCTACTAGAAATTTGTGATCTCCTTTATGATCCTCATTGTCTTGGCCAGCGGAAAGTATTTCGTGAGGAATGTTTAGGGTAGCTGCTCCCAAGTAGTGATCTGCCCTGAATTAAACGAATTGTACCACACCTTCTGTTGGACCCTGAAACTTTTCTTAGAAAATTTCAAGTAGTACATGAGAAGTGTAGATAAATTCATGTTTTGCTTTGGTGTTTTTGGTAGTGAGAGACTATGAAATGGGAGGAATTAGGGTGAAAGTGATGAAGAAC
>JANQAP020000549.1:1092683-1123008 GCA_026874005.2 Erythroxylum coriaceum | reverse complement strand
ACGTGAAACAGTATGATAGAAAACCCAGTTTCTCTTGCAATAGATTTGAACACAAATGCCTTGGATACTACAAATCACTTTGTCCTGGAGATACTACAAATCACTTTGTCGTGGGTTGGAGATTAAAGAATGCGAGGCTGAGCTTCGTGGGTTGGAGATAAAAGAAAAAGCTTCGTGGGTTGGAGATATTTATCTATAAATCATGCGTAATTTTTTGTTTTCAGAAAAGGAAATATAGCTTGATGATGGAGATGGAGAGGCATAGACAAAAGCTTCGTGGGTTGGAGAGCTTCGTGGGTTGGAGATATTTATCTATAGCTCATGTGTAATTTTTCGTTTTCAGAAAAGGAAATATAGCATGACGATGGAGATGGAGAGGCATAGATAAGAGAAGCACCTGAATTGTGGGTTAATGCAGATGTTGCGGACTAGCTAAAACCGCAAATCCCTACAGCGACATTGATGGTGGCGATGCAGGTAATGCAAACAGAAGTGTGAGAGTCTTGAGGGTGTCTTGCAAAATGAAAGGGTTCCTCTAACAGATGAATCGTAGATGGTTGCGGAAAGATTGGAGAAAAAGCAAGAATTCGGTCAAGTCACAGTAAAAGCACGCCAAATATACGAAGGAATGACTCCCATTCCTCTCCTAATTGGGAGGAATGGAGTAAACCCCTAGAATAAGGAATGATAATATTACCTATCCAATCATAACTCTTCACCGGGCATTATTTTTCATTTCATTCCCATTACCTTTATCTCATTCCCCCCAAACAAGCATACCCTTAGAAAGCGAATGATACAATGCAGGGGAATGCACAACCCACCTGCTCTAGTGGTCATCGTTTAACACCCACTGCCACTATAGTTTCATAGAACATATCTATTTTTAGGCAATAGATTACGTGCTCTATTAATCTTAATTTAATTGACATTATTTCCGTTTTAGAAAGAGCTAATTTTTGTAAAATTATTGATCATGTATTCTTTGCTACTAATAGTATCCCTATCTTAATTTCTAGTGAGTTGCTCCTAGATTTTATATGCATATCTTAATCTGTCATAAACATTACACTCAGTATTTTTGCAACTAACTAGTACCATATATAATACCATGAAGCGTCTTCAAGAATATTAACATATATACAACAATAGGCACAAAATGTTTAGGCATCCATGTTCAATTATGAAAAATTAGAATATTTCTATAAAAATTAGAGAAAAAATTTAAAGTTTGGGTTATTTTTTTTTTCAATTTAAAAGATATCTTATTAAACATGTCTTTCATTTTTAATCTTTATTATGATGTATATGGTAATACTTTTTGCAACGTTATTACATGTTCTATTTTAAGAAAAATAAAGCATTTTACAATTTCTCTAAGTTTTCCATAGAAATAGAAGATAGAAAAAGAAAGAAAAATTGAATTAAACAAATAAGGAACAAGATTATGTCACTAAACATGCCCCTTCTTAAATTAAACAAATAAGGAAAAAGATTATGTCACTAAACATGCCCCTTCTTAAAACTTTTAACAATGGAACATTTTGGTTAGACTCACCCCTAATCATTTGGCTGAGAAAGAGTAATTGAACAAAGTATGCATTCAAAAGCAAAATAGGTAATTACTTTGTTGCTAGAGTGAATTCTTCTTACAGCTTTCTTGCCAGCAAGATTTTTTTAATGGATTGACCAAAAACTATATCATCAACTAGTTATGAAAATATGATATCGTGTGCATTGAACATGGAAGAAAGGCGAAACTTGGTAAATTTGATGAGAAGATATGGAAATGAATTTCGTCTGTGTCGATGGTGTCATATATGAAGACGTCGGCTACCACTTGCCAACTAATTCTTCCTACTAATGTAAACAAATCAGGGTTTCCTTTACCCGTCTTTTTCAAAAAGAAAGGAGTGTAAATAATTACATGTAAATAGTTGAAAACGACATTGAGAGAGATTGCTTCATTTCAGATTTGATAATGAGTTACCTAAATAGCACTTTGGTCACCCTAAAAATAGTAAAGAGCTGTAAGGTTAAAATTTAATTCCTTATAGAAAAAGATATTGTATACGAAATAAAAGCTCCTAATAACGTAGTCGTTAATTTTAGATCCTATATCAATACAATACGATACGGAGATCATCATATATCTAAATTTAGCAATTAACATTAAGTAGTGCAGAAATCGGAATTAATTGAGTCCAGTTTTCTAGACATGCATTGATTGTGGCCGTTGACACTGGACTGAATACTTATGACTTTAGTTCTACCAGCTTTAGCAAATCCACCCCATATATGACATTCTATATATACATTGGGCGATGGTTGAGTAATTAATAAAAGCTGAAGCATTACTTTAGTGAAGGAAACAAGAAATGAATAGGTACCTACTACACGTGGAGAGGTACCAGCACCAGCAAAGCTTCTCATGTCAATTTTCTGTTACTAACGGCACAAAATTTCTAGAAGTAATTGTCGGAATTCATCAGGCTTTATTCGTAAATGCGAAAGAAAGAAAGCATATAACGGAGAAGGGGAGAGGAGCCTGCGGCCATTATTTTGACAATCTAATTAAGGTCAGAATATGTAAGGAATTGGTACAGTTCTGCATCTTCTTCAAGTCCATATAACACACTTTTGGCTTATTAATTTACCGAATATTTTTTTTTTTTTTGGCCTACGAGGTATTTTAGGAGGGTTTCAACTATGAGAAGGCACCTTTAAGCTATCTATACCTAAACTAATCCTTGCTTACATCAAGTCAGTCAGTAAGGGATAAAGTGCTGGCCAAACAAGTTTCTCCATTTTCAACACTCGAACTCAAGATCTCTGATTAAGAGATGAGAGTACTGAATCACTTACACCAATTTACTTTACTTACACATGAAAGAAGGGTATTTATTTAACTTATTGTATTAAATGTAATAACATGTAGTCTAATTTCCCATTATATGCAAGGGTCGTTTATGCGACCAGCTTGCGATAGCATGACCATAATAATTAATCATATTACCGTTTAATAAAAAAGATATCACATTATTAACCTCTTAAATTTTTTAAGAGGCTATATAGTTATATCTTATTTTATTTTATTTTGAATTAAGTGTGTTATGTTAAGTTCTTTTCTTATTATTTCATAATTTATTTTTTTATTTTTATTTTTATCACAATTAATATTAAATACTAACAATTAATTAAATACTCAATTTATTTTAAAATAATTTTAAACAAAATAGGTTATTTAAGTAATTTTACAATATTCTACAGGTAAATATTTTGAATTTTATTTCTTTATTTAATGTATAACTTTTAGAATATTTAGTTATAATAGTAAATTTTATTCTTAAATTGCAATATATATAAATATAATTTATTTTATAAAAATCGAGGTTTTATCTAAGTTCATACGTAATTTTACCGAATTAGTTGGAATAAATTATTTATATATTTTTTATTATTTAATCAAAATTTTGATACAATCAATTTTTAATAAAAATAATAGGATATGTATATTAAAATTATAAGTTTCATATTTATATTTAACATTTTTATATAAGTACTTTTAATAAATAAAAATTAGTTTTCTATTCAGTTAAAAATTAAAATTTGTTCAAGGCATATTTAGTGTATTTATTATTAATAATAATTGTCTCCCTGTGTCCATCTCCCTCCCCGTCTATGTAGGTTATTTGAAAATTGGTTCTTTACTAATCAGAAATAAAGTTACATACTACATACGGGATCATCTCAATTCATACTTTATTGTTGTATTATTAATAACAAAATTATAATTTTGTTTAAAAAATTAAAATCATAGCACCTAAAATTAAAAATAAAAATAAAACTAAAACTAAAACCAAATTTTAAACTAAAGACGGTGGGCAGTAGTGGTTAACTAAGGAGGGTCCAAGTCCAAGTCAAAAAAGGATGAAGTTGAATTCATTGAATTAAATCGAAAGTAGAGCATGAGAAACTAAATAACAAGTGACAAGGGTGAAGTAAGTCAAACGCCTTTATTTGATAATAGGGGGACTTTGCTGGTTGTACTTCACCTAAACCTGCCTTCAATTTCTGAATCCCTCACACTTCTAGAGATTCTATCTCCCTATTTATATATGTATAGACCTCCCCTTCTTTAATTCTATACCATCATTTTTCATCGTCGTCATAACTTCATAACTACGCTGTCTAACCATTGCCTCTCTTCCTCTTTTCTGTGTCTCTGCAGTGTCTCTCTGTGGCTTCAGATAGTGCAAGTTGACAAGCTTTTTACAAACACACCTATCCATATAGCTCTACATATAGTTCATCCTTTTTCTATTTGTATACAAAGCAGTGGTGACCATGGTTGTTGCATCTCCGACACCTATTCTGTCTGAAAAGATTCAGTTCAATGAGTTGCCTGTAATAGATATGTCAGCTCCAAGATCAGTGGCTTCAAGTCTCATTATCAAAGCCTGCCAAGACTTTGGTTTCTTCAAGATTATCAACCATGGCGTTTCACAGGATATCATTTCCAAAATGGAGCAAGAAAGTCTAGACTTTTTTGCCAAGCCACTATCCGAGAAGCTGCAAGCTGGACCTGCCAATCCTTTTGGTTATGGCTGCAAGAATATAGGCTTTAATGGCGACGTTGGAGAGGTTGAATATCTTCTCCTCAACACCAACCCCGTCTCTATTGATCAAAAATCTAAAACCATCTCTAATGACCCAGAAAAGTTCAGGTACCTTTTACACCCTTTATCTCACCTCAAGATTGAATCACCTGTACAAAATGTTTTTGCATGTCTCACCTTCTTTGTTGTCATATCACTCAATCAGTTTTCTGCCTATAAATTGTTTGTATCTTTCACTTTCCAATTTGAAAAGTTTCTTTCCATGTTCTGGCCAAAAGCTACGATATTTTGGGTAACAAACAAATCGAGTGTAAGGATTGAGGATAGAGGAAATGATAGGTTGGTATTCAAAAAGATGGTTGTGCCAGCAATGAAACTGCCCGGTTTTGTCTGCGGCATGTACTTAGAAACGTGGGTTTTCTTGAACTTGGAGTGCAATCTTTTGAACTCTTTTAGGATTAGCTGTAACTTTCTATGTTTAAAAGGGTAATCATTTTTCTTCAAAAATTTTCAGTTGTTTGATCATCGGTTGGAGATAACAGTTCCATGAAACATTAATCTATGCATGTATTAAGTTCGGACAAGATTTTAAAACATAAAACACATTGAATTGACAACAGTCTAGAAAGAAAGGAGTAGCCTTACCTTTCACAGGTGAGGGGTACTACATGAGAAGTTCTCATGAAATCCGCTGCTCTCCTACAAGGTGGGATGAATGTCAGACACTTACCTTCTGTGTCACTTCCATTCCAATCTATACATTTAGTCGTGTCTTTGCTCATTTTTCAAACGTCCTCTAATAGCGCCTGCACGTGGAAAACATTTATCTATTTTTTTCTTTTCTTATTATCATCTTATGTACTCCTCACAATAGTTGGATAACCCGATTGACAAGTCAGGGAAAGGTCCAATCAAATCATAAAATGAAAAGAAAAAGAAAATTGTCGACTGAATAAGTATACCCTACAACAATACCTAGCAGAAGATGATAATTGTAGATGGTGATGCTGTGGGGTGGTGATATTTTTGATATTTTGTGATGATAGAGTGTGATGTAGTGATTCTTTTGTGGGGGTCTGGCAGCTCCCTGATGAGTAGTTACATAGAAGCGGTTAGAGAGGTGGCATGTGAGATACTAGATCTGGTGGCAGAGGGGATGTGGGTCCAGGACACATCAGTGTTTAGCAGGATGATCAGAGACGTTGATAGTGACTCGATACTTAGGCTCAATCACTACCCAGCTATGCCTATACTACAACAGAAACACTGCAAAGATAGAGACACGTCATCACCTTCTTACAACTGCAACAAGGTTGGCTTTGGAGAGCATTCTGACCCTCAGATCCTCACCATCTTGAGATCCAACGACGTGAGTGGCCTCCAGATTTCCTTGAATGACGGTGTATGGATCCCTGTTCCTCCTGACCCCACCTCCTTCTGTGTCAATGTGGGTGACGTGTTACAGGTCGGTCCCACCTCTCTTTTTCTATAGCCTATAGGTCTCATGTCGAAGTTTTGGTTTTGAGAAGCCGAGGTAATCTCAAACAAACAGTAAGTAAATTGATTTAAACTTAAATTATCGAAGTATTCAGTAGTATTAATTGACAAGAAGATTAAATGAAAAATTTGTGGTGGTATGAGACTAGAGAGTCTCGCATTATTAAAAGGTTAAATAGACTGATGGGCAGTCACTTCGGTTAATATTTGGATTTGGTTACTCGTTGTTGTCAGTGTGCTGGGACCACCAAACACCAGTTTCAACTTTCAATCCGATGGGAATATCAGCAATTGCATTATATTTGAGTGCTTATTAAATGATTACGAAAAGTGTATGCTTCATGATTGGTTGCCTTGTCTTCCTATTTATGCCTCTCCCATCTCTCTCTCTCAGTTTTCTTCAAATTCACAAGTCGACTTGAAACGGGCAACCAGAGATATTTTCCCAGGGAAATGATTTCTGGGTTTTGTTTAGTGGTAGAAATTAATACCATTTTCTCTTTGGGCTGTCCAGAAATATTTAAAGTTTGTGATGCTGACATAGATTAACCAGAACATTTACAGGGAGATGTCACTCTTTTGAAATGAGAACAGGTGGAGAGTAGAAAAATGACACATGAGTTTCGATTTGAAAGCCATCAAAGTGACATAGGTTAAGCATTTAATGTCTTGCATGTAGGAAAGCTATCACACTGATATGCATCGGCATTAAAATATCATCTCATTTTACTCGTCTATTTTCTCGATTTAATATGTCATTAATGAGTATTTAAAATATCATCTCCTTTTACTCGTCTATTTTGTCAATTTAATATGTCATTAATGAGTATTCTTCCCACCCAGTGCTTCCGTCTACTGTTTAAAGAACTGGAATCTTACCACTAATGCTTGTGTCTACTGTTCAGTCATGATGAAAACCACCTTGAAGAAAAGCTAAACTTTTTCTGTGTCTGTGTTCTCCTCTAGGCCATAACAAATGGGAGATTGTTAAGTGTACGGCACAGAGCGTTAACGAACTCATACAAGTCAAGAATGTCAATGGCCTATTTTGCTGCACCACCGCTTCATGCAAGAATCTCTGCACCGCCTGAGATGGTGACACCATTCAGGCCTTCATTGTATAGGCCTTTCACATGGGCTGAGTACAAGAAAGCTGCTTACTCTCTACGGCTTGGAGATAGCCGTCTTGACCTCTTCAGGAAACAAGAAGGTGATGAATGATTTATGGAAGTCTGTACCAGTTGGAAAATGATTAAAGGTCGCGTCTTTTGGGAACTCAGAAGGGCAAATTTTGCTTAGGTAATCCATTCCACATATTCACTAGTTCTCGGTTACGCAAGGAAGTTGAGCGAATGAGCTGTAGTTTTTTGGGTGGAGAAATTGCTTTTGTATTTTATTAGTTCAGTCAATGATGTAAAAGTTTCTAGCAACGACTTGTATTAACTGCATGCATTACGCTGTCCGCAGGACACAAGTGGTAAACATTGTTCGAAATTGCTATAGGAATTTCATCAAGAATAGGGAATCTAGGACAAGTAGAAATTGCTGCTTTCCAAGTCTTTGAACAGCACTATTATACGAGTCTTTGAACAGCACTATTATTTATTGAAGGAAAAGTAAATACAAGTCGAAATAATATGGTTGTCAATACCAAATAAATGAGATATTTGCTTTTAAGAAATGAGGTTTATACATCTAAAAGTAGCACATTTATTATCCTCAGGAATCAAGCTTAAATTCTAGGTCTTATCAGCAAATTCGTGTCATATCCCATATGTATTATCCTCATGGTCTTGAGATGGTAACATTGCTAACTACTCCCAGAGTAGCAATTAGGCCTTCTCTGTGTTTTCCAAGAAATTAGCGATTGTCCACGTGCATGCTTCTCGCCATTTAGTATTCTGCCAACGTGACAACCTTCTGCGTTAGTCCCGGTCTTCCCATCTCGAAACATCACCGAAGTAAACTGAAAGTTATCCTTTTACCAGCCACATAAAGTGTAGGCCAGGATCCAACATTGTGTGGTAGCTGAATATGTAATTGTAGTAGAACAGAGAAAGTAAAAAAATATTCATCTACAGCATGCATCTAAAAGAATTAAGTCAAGAAAGGGCCTCGCATATCCATAATCCAAGACTGGGCAACAAATTTCGAGAGGCATATGGGCTACAGGTGTGACAAACAAAGGGAAGAAATATATATATTGTGTTTTGTATGTATAATGAGAGGCTATATATGTAGGGCGTTCTTAACATTTTATAGGCCCTGGGTGAAGTTAAAAAAAAGGCTCCAATAAATAGGTAATATATAAACATGTAAATTTTAAAAGCATGTTTTTATTTATTAAAATTTAATATCCTTACATAAGTGACTCAATTTATAAGTTTACATACTCAACAAAATATTAAATGATCATAACATTAGCTAACAATATCTTACAAATGTTAGTAACAATAAAATAACTAAAAATAGTAGCAGTAATAATAAAATAGCAATAGCAGCAATCGAACAACAATATTATACTGCAAAACACTAAGAGAATTGCACTAATAAGCACACAGATGATCATGATTTATCAAAAAAATTTCTTTGTGTATTTTTAAATGCAAAATCATTAATAATATTATCAAGATCAATATTGTTTTAAATATCCTTCTTGATACATAAAATACTAAATCATTCAATTAAAATAGCTAAATCATTCAATATTTCTTGCGACATTGATGACTTCAAGTAAGTTTTCAATAATTTTAACTTTGAAAAATTTCTTTCAGCTAATGCTACAGTAACAGGTATAATGACAATTGCAATTACAAAAATTAAATTATTTATTAATGTTTAATTATATTTTTTATAAATAATAAGTAATTTAAAAATTAAAAAGGAGAAGCACAAATAAACACAGTATTACTTAATATTAATTTTTTGATTTAAAATGCTAATATAATGTCCACATGGATGATAAATTAAGTATAATATATTCAAATATTTAGTAAGCTAAAATATATAAAAATTTAAAAACTTTACCTTTAAATTATCACTCAGAACTCAGAAGTCAGAATCGTGAAAATCATTTGCTGCAAATATTGAGTTGAAATATCTTCGATTCATATGTTGATTGAAATTTAACGTTAATCTTGGAAGCTGAAAAGATTATATAGTGATATGGGCATTATCTCAACCCAAAATTATCCTCCCTATGCAACCATTAAATAGCATTTAATTGCCTCCAACAACTAAAAGAAAAAACGTTGGAATGTTACTAGAAGTAAAAGTGGGACCCCAATGGGGTAGGGCCCTAGGTAGGTGTCCTGGCTGCCCCTGCCCAGGGCTGACACTGTATATATGTAGAGCTGAGTACATCTTGAACGGAAAGAATGATTTTCAATTAATTATTCAATATTACATAATACTTTGCATCATATTTTGTGAATTTATATAATCCAACATGTTTAGGTGATGAACATTGTAGTTAATTAATACTTGTAACACCCCTTATACGGAACCTATAACCACCTACACACATTATACCCAAATTCCTATACACACATTCATAGCATACAATTCTATTCATTTATAGGGATTATTATCACTCATTTATCTATTCAATGTTGTACATATACATATTACAAAATTTCATATCCCTTATCATTATCATTTAAAAGTAGTATTACTTCATTACATTTATATGGTAATCTAAAAGAGATATTACACACAATTTAAATTCTTAATTACAAACTGTTAAGAAACTACAATTTTCTTCATTACATATACAACCATTCTTTAATCAAAAGACACATCAAAAGGTACTTTTATTTCTAACTGTTGGCCTTGATCTCTGCAAATGATCCCTGTGCCTTACTCCTATTACTTGGACTATGCGGATTAACACTCGTGCTAAACTTGAAAGCTTAGTGGGGAAAAACTTAGTTTGGATGACTTCTCACAGCAATCATCCGCCAAGCACACACACATTCATGAATATTATAAACTTATTATGTAAATAATGATGACATTTACATAAGTAAGAAAAGTACATAACGTGAATATGCTTCAACCAGATGCCGTAAATTCATATTTATAAGTCAAATATTGATTCCCAAAGCTTATTAATACAAATTATTCATGTTGTCATGTTGTATCTCTAATATCTATTTAATTTACTTTTTAGGTTAGGCTTGCACATTCCTATGGGTATCAATAACAGGAGCTGTGGATACCTGAAGGCATCGAACTATAGATACCTAAAGGCATCGAATTGTGGATACCTAGAGGTATCGAACTGTGGAGACATTCTCGAAATGAAGACACCATTACTATCAAACTGTAGTAGCTGCGTTGTAACCCTATGGGCATGCCTATCTATTCATCACCATGACAATGAAGCAGGCACTATAAAATTTCCTTTAATCAATTGCCAATGTCATAATTAATATATTAAAAAATCACATGATATTCATTTGAAAACATAAAATTTGTATTTGCGTTCATACATGCAAGTCATAACTTACCACCATTAGAAGGGTATCAAAATCACACTTGTATAATCATGCTATACACATATAAGCAATAAATATGCATATAAATCATTTATATACATGTAAATTTCCTTTAGCATACATTATGATCAATCTTAAATTTCAATGTTTAATCACTCAATTCACATATGGTGAGTCTTTTTCATTTATTTCTAAGTTTTTTCAAAGTTTCATAAACATAAAAAATGGTTCAAATAAGATTCGATAAAAATCGGAAATGAAAACAAACTCAAAATACTGCAATTTCCTTCTTATCGTGTCCCCTACCCATAATTCATACCTCCACTAGTTCCCAACGTTTCACATAGAAAATGTTCAAATTAGGTTTTGAGGTCTTATAAACATTTGTTCCCCTATGTCTCTAGTTTCCATAGAATAAAAAATCAGGCAATTTGAACCTCTAAATCACGAACCATACACTAAACATCACAAACTGCTTTAATATAGGGGCAACATCAGGTCACCATTTTTGATCTCAATTTCCAATGTCATAAAGCCAGAATTAAATATAAGTCTCTTTAAGAGATTTTTATTGTTATGTCTTAAGTTTCATATCCAATTAGAATAATCCAATTTAGAGGTCTATAGGCTGAGTTATGCCCAAAACAATGGGGCTGATTCAAGTGAACCAAGAACTTAAGACAAAATTTCATTGAACGTTACTCTCTTTTATCATATTCAACCAATTCCATGCAAAATAATACCAAGACATCATTCCAACAACCATTCCATGTCTAAATCAATCTTTTTATACATTCACATATGCACAAATACAAAAATTAACTTAGTCCCAAACCTCGAAATTTGCCAATTAGCTATTCTTCTAGTGCTCTTCCTTCTCATCCTTTGTAGGTTTTCTTGATTCACCAACTAAAACAACACAAATACATATCTCAATCCCATATCCAACCTTATAATTCCATCTCTTCATAAGAAAATCAAGAAAGATGAAGTTGAGAAGAAAAATCACAAACTTTTACCTTCACTTTCACCTAGGATTAGCTTGATTCCTTATAAAAAATGATGTGATTAAGGAGATGGAATGGAGAGGAGAAGAGAAGAGAAAATTCTAGAGTTAAAACCCTACATGCACGTCCTTATCCCCTCTCTTCTACTCCCCTTTTCATGAAGTTTCTAGTCTTAGACATATGTTTCAATCACATTGGACCATATGCTGATTTTCGGCAAAATTGCACATTTGGTCCTTCTTCTTCCATTAGTTCCCACATTAGCATATAAAATCATCAACTAATTTCATTCAAGTCCATCTTTCACATATAATTATTCATGTCCATGCCTAAATGAAGAAATTATCAATTTACCCTTATCTTTTAAATTAATTACCATTATGTCCCTTACTATGCTTAGATACATTTAATTCTTTATGTTCACTTTTTAATACACCCTTGATATATTATAGTGCTTCTAGGGTATATGTTGGGGCCTTACAATACTTACTACTAAATTTAAGAAGGTGAGAAGGAATTCAACTTAAATTTGTTAACTAGTTCATTAAATTGAGTTAACCATTAAGCTTTAATGAAGATATTAGCTATCTAACCACTAAAAGATGTGAAGACAAGAGAAATGATTCCTTATTGAAGATGATGATAAATAAGGTGATAATCATTATCAATATGTTTAGTTCTTTTATGAAATACTTATTATGAACAATTCGAATAAATCTATGGCTATTACAATAAATGGTAGTAAGTGATGAATGTTCAATTCTTATCTCTTGTAATAGTTAGCGTAATAATAATATTTTAAAAGTAGTGTCAACAAGGAATTGGTATTTAGTTTAGGAATGGAATGAGTTACAAGTATTTATTTCTTACTTCTCTAAGAGATAAGAAAATCACAAAGAAAGAAACAAAATCTAATTATGGAGCATCGATCAATAGGATCTCTAGCCTAATCAATATTAAAGTATGCATAAAACTTTACGGAAGAAGATAACGAGAGTTGGATATTACGAAAAAAAGGAACCTCTAATAGAACACAAAAATGAAGCATTATTATATAATGAGTTGTTTGGGAGTTATCATAAACTAACTCACAATGTGAACAATATAGGCTATATCAAGATGAGTAACTGTAAGATATGTCAAACTCCCTACTATTTGATACAAGGAAGGGTCATCCAAAGGTTGATCATATGTTAATGTCAGATGAACCTCAATTTCAATAGGTGTAAAATCAATTTATTGTCATTTACCCATCACAAGGTAAGAGGTTTGTAGCGTATTGCATTTGAGAGATAGTAACTTGAATCATTGTAGAAGACTTCTAGTCCAAGGAAATAGGCTAGTGATAGATGGATAATTGAATATATTTTTACCCCATATTTGATGTGTTTTTGCTTGATATTTATTACTTTTGATATATATTTGGTAACTAATTCATTTCAAGTGTATATACAGATTATAATTACCTTCAAGAGATTAAAGGATAAGAATTCAGAAAAAAATGGCATGAAGTGAAGATTCGATGCACAGAAAGGATGCACGGTTATGCATCTACTCATGCACTTACCCTACGTCGTGTACTTTCATGATATCTAAAGTTTTTGGTTATGCACAGTCTAATGCATGAGCTTCCAAGAGACCGTGCATCGGCCAAACTAGAATTTCATATAAAAGACAAAGTTTGGAGGTAATTGAGGAGTGAGAGGCAGCAGGAAATGTTCTGAGCTTTCTAGAGGTGATTTGGAGCTAGAAGAGTTAGAGACGTGAGTATTTTATCGATAGATCTGCCAGAATACAAGATTAGACATATACATCATCAGAATACTTGATAAATAGCAATCAGGGAGATTTAAAATTATGATTATGTTATTTTCGATTCAGTTTTTTGTATTTGTATATCCGATTTCATATTTGTCAATGTGTAACTAATTGTTTCATTAGTATCTAGGTTGGATGAACCTGATTTGGATACCTTAGCATGTGTTGCTTATTTTGTTAATGCAATTGATTGATTAATTGATTGTTGCGATCTAATTATTTGTTTTATTTATGTTCTAGTAATCCAAAATATTAGACCATAATTGGATTCCAGACATAGCGAATGAGAAATCTTAGGTTTGAATAGATCCATGATAATTGGAAAGAGTTGACTGTAACCCTAGAGATAGGATGACATAAATCTTTTAGATTAGAGTCAAACCTAATAGAGAGATTTATAAAATGGTAACGTAATCCTACAAAATTTACCCTAAGTGATTCAGTTTGAAACCTTAAGATTAGTTGTTAGTAAACTTAAAGTCAGATACTAGCATACCTTAGGAACCTCCTCGGTCTAACTAATCAATAACATAATTGTATGGAAAAAGATCAATCAGTTAAGGGTTTAGGGGGATTCAAAACCTAGATACTAATCATTTGACATCAGTAATTAACTTAGTAAGTTCGCAGTTCTTTACTTTAATTGTGATGTTTATCTATTTTATTTGCTTAGTTTGAGCTTCTTTAATTCAACCCACAATCAATTCTTAGGCTAGATAATAGAATAACAATAATCACTAGTACTTACTATCCTTGTGGGATCGACCAGTATTTGCCAGTATTAGCTACAGCTGCACCGTGCACTTGTAGTATTAAAATATTGACTACTCACGAAAAAAGTCAATCAGTTAGATGCCCAAGATCCTTCTTCTCGAAGTTTTGTCTAATTTCAATTGTGCAACACCATTTAGGTCAATTCTTCTATAATGCCCGTATCAAATACATGAAATATAAAGAGCATATAACTTCAATTTATGTTGGACCCCGAATTTTCTTAGAATTTATTTTATTAAATTAGCAAGCATGAATATAAGCTAGAATTCATGAATTAGAAATTTTTAGAGTTTAATTTGGCCTATTATTATTTTCGTGTGGTAGTATAAATTAAAAGGAAGAATTAGAATGAAGATAAGGAGATAGAAGGGATTAGATTGAATAAGGAAGGGTAAGATTGGAAGGTTAAATTTTTGTCTTAAACCAATAAGATAAGAAGAGAAGAGAGTCATGAGAATCAAGAAAGCAAAAGAAAGAAAGTTGTAGAAGAAACTAGAAGACGAGAAGGAGAAAACCGAAGCATAGAAAGAGAAGTAGGAAAGAAAAGAGTAAGGAGAAAGAAGAGGAAGAAGATTATCAGCTGAGTTTTTTTTAGGTAAACCTTATTATTCTTTTTGTTTTGATAGAAGAAGGAAGTAGAGAAGATAGTTTATGTGCTGAAAATGAAGAGAAAAATTAGAGATCCGAAATTCTTCTCCTTAGATTTTTATAAACCTTAACTAGATCTTACTTCTTCTAGTTAGATAAACCAAGAATAGATTGAGTTTAAGCATTCATGGATATTTAAGCTTATGGAAGCTTTATTCGAGTATGATGATTAAATGAAAATATATTTGTGTGAAGGGCATCAAGAAGGTTGAAATCAAGAACAAGAGGAAAGACAAACTTGATCTTGGAAATATCAAGTAACTAGGTGAGTAATATGTTTTTAGTTTTTGTGATGATGAGCTAAAATTATTTGTTAGTAAGTGTACTTAACTGATTGCTTTTACTCATTGTGAATGTGGAAAAAATATTATATGAATGTAATATCATGATTGTTATGTAAGAATTTTACTACTTTTGTATTGTTGAAAAATAGAAAAATTCAAGAAGCATGAAAAATATGAATATGTACGCATCAGAAAATCTGCTTATGTGGGTAAGAGAGATACCATTCTATTCGTCACGTGCACGTTGACCAAAATCCTTCTCCCGGCTACCCGCTTGTGGCATATGAGCTTTAAAAATGGACTCATTATGTTCATGGTGTAAACTTCGGTTTTAACATTTTGTTTCATGGGATTCTCTCGAGCTATTATGTTTGTGCATTGCATCTTAATTTGTTAAAGGTGGAGCATAATTGAGTGTTATTTTTTAATGATTAAATGAAACATGTGATCTGATTCGTGAAATAACGTGTTCTGGTCTATTTAAATTCTCAAGGTGTGAAATGTGTATGGTGTGATCTGCTAAGTCTAAAATGTAATACGTATATATATATACTTGATTGTGTGTTTGTGGTTCATTATCGTGGGCTATAAACATATTAGCCACTGAGCCTTCTAGCTCACCCCACAAATTTTTCCACTCTTCAGGTACAACCAAAGCAGATCACTGAACCCTTACAAAGCTTGGCAACTTCAAGAATTTCAAACTTTTGTAACTAGTTGGTTTAGAGACTTTTGGTACTTAGAAGCATATCATGCATGAGCACTCAAGATTGTAATTTTTGTATTATGCCACTGATATGGCTTCTGATATGTAATATGAAGATGTGTACCAACTTTGTTTTGTTCAGAATTGATAGTAAAAGTTGCAGAAATTTTCTTTGTATATGTTTAGGATTTCTCTTCTGTTAAGATGGCTTTGTGTTGGTAATAAAATTGTTAGATGTTGGAAGACCTTTAGATAGATTTTTCTGAAGAAATTACTGCAGTGGGAGTTTTGAATGTATGAATTTAAATGTTGGATTCGGGTATTTTGGTTATAGTTAATAGATATATATATTGACAGATGATAGAAAGAAAAGGGAAAAATGGAATAAAATGTGATCTGAAACTTCAAGGAATAAACTATATTGATTTAGGTACAATTTGACAAAATTGATTTCATAAAAGTTGTAGATCTCTCTCTTAGCTTTCCAATGACATATAGTTTGTAATTTTTGAATTTTTGGATTGAAAGTTATGAAGTTTTGAAGTTCGAATGCGCGACTGAAAAGTCGCAATCGTGCTTAAGCACAATTATGACAAACCTCGAATTTCTGCCACTGTTCACCATTTTTCGTGATCGTGCATAAGTACGATCTTGAATTTTGTATTTTTTATAGGAATGTCATGATCGTGACTCCCCCTTTATCGATATCTGTCACAGCCGTTAGAAATTTTTCTCACACCCGTGACTCTTCCTTTTCAGCTTCTTCTTTTTATTTCATTAATTCATAAGTTGATTTAATTGTATTACTCCCCATTTTTGACTACTCCTCATTTTGTTTTATTTATTATCATTTGTTTCAATAAAAAGAGGTCCCTTCATGACTTCCTTTAATTTATTTTCATGTCAAATTTATTCTAGGCTATTTATTTTAATTGTTTATGTATTTATTTTTGCTCCCACCAAGGAATTAAATTCTTTTTATTTTGATATTAATTATAAATATAATTATTTTTATTTTAAGAATACCCCAATTTTTGGTGCCTTGTTGCCATAAAATAGGAACCGAGACCCGAGGCCAACAATTTAGGTGTTGAAAACATAAGATATTATAATATAGACTAGAAATAAACCTAAACTATTGAACAATATAGCTTGAAGGGCTTGTTTAAAACCATACATCGTCTTTTTTAACTAACAAAGTATTTAGGGGATGATCATAATCTGGTGCTGACCACACATACACTTTTTTGTAGAAATGTCACTATTGAGAATGGAATTTTTACATCCATTTGAAGCAATTTCCATTTCTTAATGTAGCAATAACCATGAGGCTACAAATTGAAGTGAGATGTGCAATGGTGCTAAAAGTCTTTTCATAATCAATATCGTACTCCCTGAGTGAATCCTTTAGCAATAAGTCGAGTTTTATAATGTTCTATGGTGCCATCCACCTTTGTCTTGATCTTATAATGCCATTTATAACCTACGAAAATCTTGTTAAGGGAAGTGGGTCTAGATCCCAAGTTTTGGTTTTCTCTAAATCTTGTAATTCTTTTTTTTGCAGCTTATCGTTGCAAAAAATTAATAGTAGATTCTTTATAGTTATTCGAATCATTAAAGTGATGGTTGAAGTTATAGAATGATGTTTAAGGTGAGAGAGACTTACAACATAAGGTTCTAAATGAGATAAAAATTTGGTGGCTTTGACAAGTCATGACAATTGGGGGGGGAGGGGTTCACTTGGATCCTCTGACATAATTGGATCCTTTAGTGGGACATATGGTGTTTGTTCTTCAAGAATTATACTAGAGGAGACTCAGATGGAATGGGTGATTCAACAAAATCAAAGAAAAAATAAATGGAGAGACCTATGAAGAAAGAAGTGGAGGATGAGACTTGGAAGGAAGACAAGGTTGGGAACTTTCTATATTATGGGAAGTTGACTTGTCTATAGATTCAAAGATGTCTAGAGATAGATCTTAATATCTATATCCCTTATGTTTAGTTTCATATCATTAAAAAACATAAATAGGATTAAGATTCCAATTTAAATTGTTCATATAGTTAAAGAAACACAAAATAGGCAGAACTAAAAACTCAAAGGAGGCTATAGTCAAGAGTACAATTAAAAAGACTCTTATAGGAAGATTGATTGCCTACGATAGCGGAAGGAATACAATTGATAGTATAAACAATAAAAAAAGTTATTTCTTTATAAAAACTCTTAAGAAAGGAGGAAGAAATGCGTAAAATTTTGATTGTGTCAAGAATGTGTTTCTATTTCCTTTCAACTCCCTCAATTTTGTTGTGATGTATCTGGATAAGAGCAATAAAGCAATGTACCATATTGGGAAAAAAGAGTAAAAGTAAATTATGCATATATTCTATTTGTTTTTTCAAAAATGAATAAATTTCATTAACCATGGCAAAGTGATTCCAACATTCCAACATCACTACATTTCTATGATATAGAAAGATCTTACATCATTTAACTAATCTAACAAAAAAGATAGGATCATATCATTTTTATAGAAATATAAGTTCCATTAATTCTTTAATTCAATCGACAGGTTATGATGAGCATTTTTGGCTATGTTGCAGCCTTAATCTAGTTAATAATGTCCTCTACTAGCTGATTTCTTCTTGTTTCTTCACCTTTGTAAATTATCTTGTTTCTTTCTTTGCACAGGGAATAAATTGTTATAGTGAATGTTGCCTTAAAGATTGCCCCATTTTGCTTTTAAAATTTAGCCGTTCTGGTGATCTAAGTCAGTATTTCATGCCAATCATAACTTTGGGAGTATCATACCAAAAAATGTATAATTCTACTCTAAATTGATATAGAATACCTGTATCATCTTCTTTGTACAACACACATATTGGATCATAAGTACCAAACCACTTGTTCTTATTTTTGAGTTTTTTCTTTATAGCCAGCCATGTAATTAAAACACCTTTGAGGTTGAAAGAGTCTTTTGATAACAAATCAGACTAGGGGACATTCTCCCTATGAGGTATAAAGATTTGGCTACAACATTTGTTGGTAAACACTCTTTTAGAGTCTGCTAACCAGCTGATACTGTCATCTCTATAGCAGTGAGTGATTTAAGAAAAGTACTCAAGTAAGGAGGTGAAACCTTTGAAGTTTCCTGTCCATAAGCCATTTTGAACTAGTGCAAAAGGCTTGAGCATTTGGTGGAAGTCTATTCCTGAGATGACAGATCTTATTCCTTTGTATTAGCGGACTATATTCTGTTCAATTATCATACCATAGCCAAATGCTTTCTCCATTCCCAAGCCCATATTTTAGCTAGGTGTAGATAATGTTTCTCAAGTTTAACATATGGATAAAACACCATAAAGTGTCCCTAGTATTGCAGTTGCCAAAAGCTTTGATCTCTTAGATAATTTTCATGGATCCATTTGATCCATATAACATTCTTGTCTGTGTGCAATCTCCACACCCTTTTACAAGAAAACAAATTGTGCATTAAAAGGATTGTTACAAATCCTAATCCCCCTTTTCTTTTAGTATTGTTACTTCACTCCATTTGATTTTAGCCCTTTTTGAGTTTTTGATTTTGCCTAACCAAAGTAAAGTTTTAATGATTCGATCAAGTTCCTTAATATCCTTCCTAGGCAAGAAAATGTGTGTTGTCCAGTGAATATGCATGCTAGTAAGTACTGAGATGATTATTATGACTCTTGCAACAAATGAGAGAAACCTATTTTACCAAACATTGATCCTGGTCTTGTACTTCTTAATAGGGGAATGCAATCCAAGTACTAAGGTTTAGCATGTAAGATAGGAGCATTAAGATATTTGAAAGGAAAAGGATGAGACTGTAAACTTGAAATTTTGCTTAGTTAATCTACATTCTTGACATCCCTTAAAGAAATCAGTTGCTTTTTTTGCATCGATTATCCACCCTGACCACTCTGAGAAGGTTTTAATTATATCCACTAGGATCCTAAAAGTCCACAAAATAGATCCACTCATTAATATCAAGTTATCTGCAAACATGAAATATGTGAGATTGGAGACTTTACACTTGTGATGGAACACAAATCTTCCATTGACACAAATTAGTTCGGTGAAAATTCTTGATAATCCCTCTATGGCTATGGTGAGTAGATAAGGGGATAGAGGATCCCTTTATCTAATCCCTTTATCTTAATTAAAAGGCTTAGTAAGAACACCATTAACGAGGATACTAAGAGATGAAGTTCTGATACACAACATAATCCTTGCTATAAATTGAGTTGGGAAATCAAATGCTTCCATACAATATTAAATAAATTTCCAACTCACTATATAAAAAGCCTTGTAAAAATAAATTTACCAAAGGAAACTATTGATCCTTTTACTTGGATTATAATCCTTAAACAAATCTTGAATCAGAGAAATATTGTCTCCAAGTGTTCTGTCAGTCATAAAGGCTCCTTGGGCTAGATTGATGATTTCTCTCAATGCTTCTTTCAATCTATTTGTAAGCATTTTGGTTATAACTTTATAGATAGTATTCCAACATGATATAGGTTTATAGTCACTCAAGGAAGAGGGATTCAATCTTTTAGGGATAAGGAATATGAAAGTATAGCTAATCTCTTTATCATTTTGTTATTGCTAAGACATTCTAGGGCTAATTCAGTGAATAGGTTAACAGTGATTTCCTAGGTTTGCTGAAAACAACAAGTTGTGAACCCATCTGGACCTAGTGATTTAGAGGGGTGCATCTTGAATAACCCTTCCTTGATATCCTGGCAGGTGAAAGAGAGAAGCAACTTTTCTATAACTTCTTGGCTCAAGGAATATTCCATGAATTTGTTGATATTAAAAGTAGGTTGAGGCATCTCTTCTTTTCCCATCAAACTTTTGAAAAATTCTTTTGCTTTGCTAAGTAAGGAGGTTTAATCAGATATAGGATTCTCTCTTTCATCTCTAAGTTCTATAATTTTATTCAAGTTTCTCTAACTAGAAATGAAGCATAAAAGAATCTAGTTTGAACCCCTATCTCTTAGCCAGTCAATTCGAGCCTTCTGTTTTAGAATATAACTATGCAGTTTCAAGGCCTTCTAATGTTCCCTAAGCCTCTCACATTTAATAGATCTCAAATTATTGTTGTAGAGGTGCTTATAGCATTCTTATTGAGCTTCCATGAGCATCATCTTAGTATCCTTAACCTACTTAGTATAGGAATTGACAAAAATCTTGAGAGCCTACTTCATTATCCTTAGCTTCTGAATCAACTGGAAAACTTTAAATCTTGAGACATTTTGATTCTAGTAAATCTGAACCAATTTAAGAAACCATTCCTGCAGTGTAAGTCAATTAAAGAACCTAAACGGTACTCTTTGCATCTTTGTAACTTCCAGATTGTGTATGTGTATAAATGAGTGATCAGAGAATCGATTTTCACTAAAACATATAAAGGACATTGGGAATTAACTTAACAATCATTGATTAAACAGTGCTTGGTCTAGATTCTTTCTAATTAGCATAAAATTGTTGTTTATTCGACCATGTGTTAATTTGCTATTAAATCTAAGATCTGTTATAGGAACATTTAGAAGGAAGTTAGTTAACTCCTTTCCAGCAGCTAAGTTGTATCCCCTTCCACCTTGTGCTTTATAGTCTGACAAGATGCAGTTGAAATCACTTATAACTAGCTAGGGAGTTAAGTTTATAGAGTTGATGGATTGTATTCTATTCCATAGATGCTCCCTCTGAAATTGGAAATTTGATGTATAAATAAAAGTAACTTCAAAACTAGAATTTACACCTTCCATTTGACACTTTAGATGTAAATGTTGATCATTTTCTCCTACCACCATCACTATCATTTTGTTAGAGTTATAAAAATAAAAAAGTATTCTATTATACTGGGAAAAATGGTTAGTAATAACTTTCCATTCAACACCCAAAATCTTAAAATCTCCTTACATCTGAGTTTTTTTTATTTTAGTTTCAAATAACCCTACTAAACAAGGATTTTTCTCTAAAATGCTCTCCCTAACCATGGCTTTATTAAGAGGGTCATTAAACCCTCTAACATTCTATACTAGTATTGACATCTGGGGAAGGTCCCCTTTTGCTTTATTCTTGCCTTTTCTTCTAGCATACTTCTTTATAAAGTTGTTAGAAGGATCACTTATTTCTACTAAAGGTTCCTTTCCAACATTTTTCTCACCATCGGTCTGACATTGCTCATTATTAATAGCTTGAGTTTTATATTGTTCTTGGATGGTATTTAACAGTTCAGTTTCTTCATTTCTAGGATGTGTTTATGACAAGTCAACCTTATGCTTGTGTCAAGTTTACATTTTCAGTCTCCTGAGAGATCTCTTATGAGGTTAACCCAATCAATTCCTCATGCCAGCCTGTTTTGAAGACCTTTCTAGTTAGTTTCCATTTCCTGTTAAGCATACTTAGTTTCTATGGATAAGTAATAGGGATTTCACTTTTTTTTAACTCACCATCTTCTCCAAGTTTTAATACTAGTAGTTTGTCAAGCAACTTTGCATATCTCTTGATTTCTATACATATTTTAGCAAAGCATATCCTCTCTATATTAGCTATCTGAGAATCTATATAAATTGGTTTCCCAAATGAACTAGTAAGGTAGCTTAATCCTTCCACAGTCTAAAACTTCAAGGGTACATAGTGGAAGTTGACCCAAAGGGGAAAAGTTTCAATGTTGCTTTTGTGGCATTCAACACCTAGTTTCCATTTCTATATGAACATTGGTTGGACCCCTATATGCCAAGGACCAAGCTCAAAGATTTCACCCACACAAGTTTTTGCAGAGAACTTGAATAAGCATGAACCATCTTCCATTATCATAGTTTTCTCCAAACCAACCATCTTCCATTATCATAGTTTTCTCCAAACCTTTCTTACCCCATCTAGCTAAAGTCCAATCATGGACTACTGGGATATTGGCCTCCTATTCTAGAAAAAGCCAACTAATGCATTAGCTCCAGCCTTAAGCAAATCAATTGGTGGTCATCACATCATGAAAGTGTTTCAACATACCTTTATTTTGTGAAATATTTGGCTTATGTTTTCATGCACCATCAGGTTGCCTAGGCTCTTTGGATTCATTGGCATTTCCCTCAACAAGTATTGTAGCAGAAGGCTCACCATATTTTTTCCCAAGGGCATTATGAAAGGGTTTAGTGAAATCACTCATGTTCAGGTGTAAGGCTGTACTCCCTTCAATCTCCATGTGTAAGGCCTCTGAAGTGCCCGCCATTAAGGTTGAGAACCTTAGATATTGGGTTTTGGATATTGTTCCAAGTATGGAAAGGAAATCAGACTCAAGAGTTAGGTTTCCAAACAAGGAAACTTCTAAAGGTAAAAATTTCAAATTGGGTAGGGAGAAGGCAGAGGACAATCGAGTAGTAAGAATGTTTGTTTTAGTTGTTTTAGAAGCTTGAATTATGACCATTTAGCAAAACTGAACATATATGTCCTATAAGTCCTATATAATTTTTCATTAAGTAAATCTATGTATATCAAGAAAACCCATGTACAAAAATTATGAAATATTTTAAGCCTCCTATAGTAGGAGTGGAATAGGGGCCCTAAATATCATAGCGAATTATAACTAAAGGAATAGATAACATATAATTACTATTATCAAAAGGTAAAACATGGTGTTTGGATAATTTACAAGGTAAACATTCATTACATTCTTGCTTAACATATCTTAATAATTGATTAACTTATTTTAAGTGCTTACAAAAGTTATAAACTTTAACTGTAAGTTCATGATGTAGTGGTAGCTAATACTAGTAAGTACGAATTGATCTCACAAGGACTATTAGTAGTATTAATCCTTTTTCTATTATCTAACTATAAATCAGGTTGTGAATTTAATTGAAAATTAAACTAAAGAAACTAAATTAAAATTAACACAATAATGAACTTGGATAAAGAAAATGTTACTATTAGTCAATATCAAATACGTAGTACCTAGGTGATGAATCTCCCTAAGATGTCTTCAACACCAACCCTTTATCATTTAATTAAATTCTTGATTATTTGACCATGAAAATCTTATGTTAATATCTTTCTTTAGACTATTAATAACTATCCCCCAGCTGATTAACTAAAATCTCTTTCTACTTAAAACCCCTAAGATTGCATTACTCGATTTGTGAATTTCAATATTATGTTTGACCCTAATCTAGAGGATTTATGTTGACCTATCTCTAGGTTTGCATGCAACTTGTCCAACTATGATATATCTATTTAGAAAAAAAGGATTTCTTAACCTTAGTCATATGAAATCAAACATTGGACTAATATTCCAGACATATTAGTTCAAGAATGTAACGCATAATAAATCGCAATAAACTAATCAATAAAATTGCATTGAATAAAATATTATATTATACTATTCATCCTAACTTAGGGTTCATCACACCTAGAAACTAAACAACTTAGTTATTAAACATATAAAACAAATTCAATATCAAATATTTAGAAGAACAAAGAGAAGTAAAATAATTCATATTCTATATTACCCTTCTGTCTCTAATGAAATCTTCTTACAATTTGGATTGAAGGTTGCTTTTTATCGGATCTTGTGATGTAATCTTTGTGTTTTCCTTATCCTCTATTCAGAATTGTTTCTTCTTCGGTGTCTAATATGACTCTTAAAATGCCCCTCTTTGTAGCCTTCAATAATATCTTCTTATAGTAAAAACTAGAGTTTCTAAGAAATACACGATCACTTACAAGGTCGTGTAGGTTATCGTGTGTCTAAAAAATACCTCAATTCGGGTAACATTCGTGGCTGTGTATGTCAACATACACAGGGGTGTATCTTCACATAGGCAGAAATATTGTCTTCAAACCTCCACACATTTACAATGACTTACACAATCTCTATACACGATTATGTATCTCGAAAGTTGCTTCAAATCTTCATTTTATGCCACAATTTTTCTCTAATTATTCTCTGTTTAGTCTATAAAGGCAATTATCAACTACAAACACATTTGAAGCAAAATAAGTACCAAAAAACCTGAAAACTATTAAATAACAAGCAAAAAACACTAAATATGGGTATATAAATATAATAAATTAATTGTTTATCAAATTTTCCTACACTTAAGCTTTTTCTTGTCCTCAAGAAAATCATAATCTAAATCATCAAACTTTCAAACATTCATCCTTTATTAACCTCAACCTGTCTATCCATACCCTAAATCATCATGCCATCAATCAAATTAATATACATTAGATTCAAGTCATCCTATAACTAACCTTTATAAGTCAATGTCAATAGTAATTAAATAGATGTTATTTCTGAAATCAAAAGCACAAATTTTCACACCCTAACTATGGATTCACTCAATGCACTCTAAAGTGTTAAGGGTGGAAAGTGTAAAAACTTTAAAATCAACATATATGTGGATTTTTAACCATACGCTTGCAATAAAATCACATCTCCACCACTTATAAGTAAACTAGAAACAACAATCAAAAGGCCTTGTTACAAGGTTATAATAAGGCTTAGGTAAAAGTATGATAGGGATAATAAAATGGGTGATAATATGGAAGGAAATTTACATAATCAAAATTACATGAAACTTAGTTCTTTACAGTATAGGTCCTTCATACCATATTCCATTGGTACAATAATTTTACACTTATTTTTTACTATGCTCGCAATATGATTTGTTTTTTAAGCTTTCAAAATGTACCAACAATCATAGAAATATTAGACCTCTTTAAAATTCTTCAATAAAATCCAATTTTCAAATAATTAAGTAAATGTAAATCCCTCAGAAGCTTTCAAGAAAAATAAGGTAAAGGATATTAATGTGGTTATAATTAATGAAATGAAAAGGCTAGGTCTCAAAAGTGGTTACTCTTAAGGGATAAAATATTGTAAGATAATAATAAAAAAAGGATAAAACAAGGTTAAATCTAAATGCCTTTATCATTTCAATGCTTTTAATTTAATAAATGTGGTTTCAATATAGATAATAAAAGCAAGTTCTAGAATCATCCAATTATGTATAATAACACATATTAAAGAATAAAAGATTTTAAAATAGCAATCTATTTGCTCTTGGGCTCAAAATCTCACAAAAAATGCTTCGTGTGTATAAATAATATGCAAATTTTATTCAAATTAAATTTTCTTAATGATTACTTAAAATAAGATTTATAAATGCAAGTTTATTCTAATTTTCATTCTTTTGAATATTAATTCAATTTAATAATCAATAATGTTCTAAATTAGTTGTGATATATTTTAACTAAATCGAGATATCAGTTAATAAAAATTGATAAAAAAGATTACAAAAAACCCCCCACACTTAAAATTGTATATTATCCCCAACGTATACAATAGAAGCATAGATAAATAAAATATCAACAAAACACAAAAAGCGGAAAAGATATGACTTGGAACTTCCTTAAAGAGTAAGATTTACAATGTTTTGAATTCGATCAAGAGTCCATCCGATATTATATGTAACCATCCCTGCAAAATATATACAAAAAGGGATAAAAGAATAAAAAAATAAAAAATAAAGAACATGGAAATAAAAATAACATAAAATATAATAAAATTTCACTGCTAATATTTAGACAAACTAAAATAAAATAAAATAAAATAAAAATAAAAATACACAAATGATAATAAAGAAAGAAAAGAAAAACCAAAATGAAGCATTCAGACTATCTCTGTATCAACCATCTCTTGGCAAGTCTAGTATTTCAATAGTCAGAGGATCATAAGGTCTTGAAGCCTCATATTGTTGTTGTGATGCCCCTATACCCCCTTGGGAGGATACGGGAGTGCTATATCGGACTCACAAACAGAAACAAATAATAGATCGATGCAGAAGCTTTTAAAAAATGTACTATACATTCATTACATGTATTTTCAGTAACTGGAAAAACATACATTTTAAATCATTCCAAACTTGTTCAAAACATACATACATTATATTGCATGAACTTAATACAAATTTGTTTCAAAAATCGAAACTAGCTTAAAACATAGTTATTACAAAAACTTACAACAATTCGGAATCATACATTTTATAAACAAGCCAAAATATATTCAAAATACATTTTTATCAAAACAAGACTCAGACTCCAATGGCCATTGTGGTTGACTCATCCCAGTCTTTATAATCCTTGTTATAAACCTACACGGGGCAAATCCACCATGCTAAACATATAGCTTAGTGAATAATAACTAATCTATATATAAAGTGATAACTCATTATACTGAATCATGTAATAACATAAGCATGCATTAACATATTGGTTTAACAATAAAACAAACATAATGCATTTCAGAACAAATTTTATAGTTAACGGAGTTGAATATCAAAAGAGGATATAAACCCTTCAAAATCAAAATACAAATTTTTTTATGTCAGAATCAAACATATATCAGAACACCAAATCAGATGACTACTAAGCCATTCACAGAAGCGGGTAATAGGACTCATACAGGAGAGACCAAAGTCTCGACATCGAAGTGTCACAAGAGAGACCGTAGTCTCGACACTGAAGTGTCACAGGAGAGACCGAAGTCTCGACACTGAAGTGTCACAGGAGCAGCTGCAGACCCTTCTAGGCATACCTATTTACCCACAATTAGGACTCAATAGTTTTAAAACAAAACAAAATCATTTCAGACATTTCATGTGCAAAGCAAGTAGTCAATCACATTCACAAGCAAGTAGCACTTCCAATGATATAAATATGCATCAAGCACCTCGGACAACCATTGTCCGGAATTCGAACACAATCAACATAAATTAAATTTAACAAGGGGAACAAAGTAAGGTGTGACCATCTAAGATTACTCACCAAAAGCTTTCTTATTGCTTATTGCCTCGAAGTCCCAGCAATATCTAGAACTGGTTGCTCTGTGCGTTCCTCTATAACATTTAACATATATACAAATCACTATTGTGCATGATTAAGCATTCATTTATGTATACTAAATAAGTATGATGCATGTTCATGACAAATGCTTGGGTATATTTCCTTACTAAACTGATGTAAACATCAATTGTCCTTCAAAAATTCCAAAATTCATACATTCAATTACTATTTTAGCTTTTGCTAGAAGCACCTCATTTGGGTCAACTTGTATGGCCATTTTGATATATAAAAAGAGGTTTCTGGGCAATATGTTATTCTAACCAAACATTACTCTACGTATCAAGTTTTTAATGAACTAAAGTTCATACAATTTGGGTCAGTGTTTCTAAAGTTATCCACAAAATACTGCATACTGCTCCCAACTAATGACAGAATCCTAATTTCAACTTTAGGTCAAATTTCATCACCCTTCAGGACAGAATCAAAATTCCATTCCTTCATGAGAGTTGTAGGCATATGAGTTTAGTTTAATCCAAAATGAAAATTATTCCCATTTGGATATCTATAGGTCAAGTTATAGCCTAGATACTGACGACTATTTTGTGAAATCCGTCCAGTGAAACTAGTACAATTCATTCAGATCTTACACTTTCAACACTCTTACTCTAACATTCATCGTTTTGACCACAATTTCACCTTAGGCATGCGTCAATTACACATCAATTTCATGTCCAGACCTTAACTCATCAACAAATCCATACACATTCTATCCAATCAAACATCAAATAATACATATGATAAAATGCAAATCAAGATTAGTATTCTCATACCTTCTTTAACTCAATTCCTACTTCAATGCTTAAACCACTCTAGCCTTTCAAGCAAATATCACACGTCCAAGACTAAGATGACCAAGAGGATAGCAACATAGAAAATAGTAGGATCTAACTCCCTTGATGCAGTAGCATGTAAGTACTTCAAGTGATGATGATGATTCAACAAGCAAACAAAAATTCCAGGAGGTGTGAGTGAGAGAGTTTCGGTGGCGATGAGAGAACAAGATGATGAAGAACTAAGCAAAACAGAACACCCCAGTAGAAACTTGTCTCCTCCAATGCTAGGTGTCACCAAATGGCAATAGCATGTGGCTTCATGCATGTTCTACACTTATCCCACTTAGGAGTTGCCACTTATCCACACAACATGCTGCCACTTGTCAACAAGTAATTAGTCGATGTATAAAACATAAATAAAATATATCGATTTAAGCCAAATTTGACAAGTTGTCTTCATAAAAGTTGTAGCTTATCCTCCTAGCTTTCCAATGGTATAAAGTTTTTAATTTATGGACATTGGAATCAAAAGATATGACACTTAAAAGTTTAAGTGTCACACTTAGATGTTACCAAGCAATTAACCACATATAAACCATAAAATGTATTGATGTATGCCTAATTTGATAAAGTTGTCTGCATAAAAGTTGTAGCTTATCCTCTTAGCTTTCTAACAGTATAAATTTTGTAATTTGTGGACATCGTAATCAAAAGATATGGCACTTACAAGTTAGAGTGTCACATTGGTTTGCAAACAAACACTAGATGTCACAATTGATCATGCGAAAAATTCACTTCAAGCTTGGATTTTTAAGAACTTTCAAGCCTTCTTTTCAATTAATCATCACCCAAACCTTCTATAATATATCCGTGACATATATTCTAAGACCCGGGCATAACATTAATACCTTAAGTCTCTAATGAAGACAATAAATTCCAATTCTCTATGTATGATTCTTTAAACTATAATTTAAGACATATGCAATTCATGTTCAATGAAACATTCCAACTAGGGTACAATTTGGGGCCTTACAATTTTCTCTTCGTTAAAAGAATTTCGTCCTCAAAATTCATACCTGATCAAAATAGTTGAGGATACTGAGCCCTCATAGTTTCTTCTGGTTCGTATGTTGCTTCTTCAAGTCCATGGTGTTGCTAGAGTACTTTTACCAAAGGGATTTGCTTATTCCTAAGTTGCGTGCCTTCTCGGGCTAATATAGAAACTGGCCCTTCTTCATACGAAAAATCTGGTTGTACCTGAATTTCTTGCACTAGAATTTTATGTATCACATCAGACCGATATCTTCTTACCATAGAAACGTGGAACACATCATGTAGCTTGGCCAATTCTTCAGGAAGAGCCAATTAATAAGTTACTGGTCCAACTATTTCAAGAATTTCATAAGAGCCAATGTATCGTGAACTAATTTACCCTTCTTACCAAATTGAAGTACATTCTTCCATGTTGACACTTTCAAGAACACCTTATCGCCTACCTGATACTCAATATCTCTCTTTTTTAGGTCAGTATAAGACTTCTGTCTATCACTAGTGGCTTTCAACCTTTGTTGAATAATCTGAATCTTTTCTTTAATATCTTTCATAATTTTAGGCCTGATAATCTTGTTTTCACTCAATTTGGTCCAACATACAGGAGTTCTACACTTCCTACCATACAACGCTTCATAAGGTGACATGCCAATGCTCGTCTGATAACTGTTGTTGTAAGCAAACTCCATCAGAGTCAGATAATTATCCCAACTCCCAGGAA
>JANQAP020000549.1:1032351-1043357 GCA_026874005.2 Erythroxylum coriaceum | reverse complement strand
TTTTCATTCTACTTCTAATTCTCACCTTAATTCTCCTCATTTCGAAATCTCTTATCCACTAAAAACGCCAAAACACATATATGAACTTCTCCACATTTCTCATTTATTAGTTCTAGTCTTCTAAGAAAAGTTCGGAGTCCAACAGTATAGCTTTTTAACTCGAAAAAAACTGAAGCTAGTTAAAGAAAAGGTTAAGGAGTTTCTCTAGAGAATAATTCCGTACACTACTGAGAGGTTAAAAGTCACAATAGATAATTTAAGGTCAATATAAGAGCAAAGATAACTAGATCTTGATAGTTTACAACTAAAGAAAATGCAAGCCCTAAAACTTGAGAAATTCAATACTTCCCTCCTTAACCATAATTCCTTACTAAGGTAAAAGCTAGTGTTAATTGGCTTAAGAATGGGGACTATAATAGTAGGATTTTTTACAATTCTATTCTAACTAGTAGGAATATTAATAATTTCAAATGTTTGATTAATGAAAATGTGAGGATCTGTACCGATTGGGAGAGTATTAAAGGAATACTTACCAAATTTTATCAAAAACTTTTAGGAGAAAGTCTTGAAAGTGGTCTAAAGGCAGTTAAAATAAATCACTTTCTAAGGAAAACTATCCACCTTGAATCAAGGAAACAGCTAATTAGACCAATTATTGCAAAGGAAATTAAGGAATTACTCTTCAATCTGAACCCTAGCAGGCCCTTTGGGCCAGATAGACTGACTACTCACTTTTTCCAGAAGACATGGTCTATAACGGGTAATCTTATGATGGATGTAGTACAAGAATTCTTTAAAACAAGTAAGATGTTAAGGGAGCTTAACAAAACTTTCTTATGCCTAATCCTTAAAGGACCTAATCCAACTAGCTAGAATAATTATTACCTTATGGTGTGTTGTAATATAACTTACAAAGTTATATCCAAGATTATTGCCAAAAGAATCAAGGACACTCAAGGTGATATAATTCATCAAACTCCAAGGGTTTTCAACCCAGGTAGATCTACTTCAAATAATATTTTGCTAGTGTAAGAGTTATTTAAGGAGTATGATTTTAATAGGCATATAAGAATTTGTGTTATGAAAATAGATTTATATAAAGCCTTTGACTCTCTAAATTGGAGCTTCATCCTCAAATTCCTTAATGCTTATGGTTTCCCTAAAATCTTCATATAATGGATCTGTATACATGTTTGCACTGCTTTTTTAGTATGTTTGTCAATGGCAAGGCCATGAGAATATTGAAAAGGTATAAAGGAATTAGATAGGAGGACCTAATTTTCCCCTACCTATTTACATTAACAATTGAAGTGTTATCTAAGATGATAAACCTTAATATTTTAAATATTCCTACCTTTGTATTCGACACTAAATGTAAGGAGATGAGAATTATTAAGCTTGCCTTCATAGATGACCTTATCATGTTTTATAGAGCAAATATCTCCTATATTAAGCTTTTGAGTAACACCCTTACGAAATTATTTGTAATTTTAAGGCTAAAAATAAATCAACTTAAGATTAGAATTTATCTTTTAAGGGAACTACCTAATTCCTAAGAGTTAAGGTCCATCTCAAGTATAAGTTATCACCAAATACCCTTCAAATAATTGGGGGTTCCTATCATCTGTAAGAAACCTAAATTTGATGATTGTGCATCCCTCCTGGAGATGTTTAAAGGAAAATAGATGCTGGGCAGAATAAATTCCTTTCAAAGGTAGGTAGGCTATAACTTATTACCTCTATTTTGAGGAACATGCACACTTAGTAAAGTACCCACTTACTTCCACTTAGAAGGTTAAATAAGCAGATTGATAAAATTATAAAGAATTTTTCTAGATAGGGAAAGTTACAAAGGTCCTAAAGTCAAATGGGATGACTTATGCCTAACTATGAAGTAGGGTGGTATTGACCTGGTATCCTTCCAAACCATGCAAAATGTTCTGGTAGCTAAAAGACTATAAAGATTGATCAAGGAAAACAATGCCTTTTAGTCAAAATGGGTGAATGAGTACTGTTTGAATAGTTTATGTATTTGGCATCTGAAAATTGGCAAGGAATAATCCTAGAATTTTATTCAGCTACTAAGGGGAAGAGGGATGATATACCTTTATATCAAGATAATAGTAGATGATGGTGACTCGACAGCTTTTTGGTTTGATAATTGGATTGACTAGAGTTTACTGAATGAAGTAAAATCTCTAAGCCTATTGAATCACAGAATCCCTCACAGTTCAAAAGTGAACAAGGTGATACAAGGGGGTAACTGTAACTATCTAGTTAGAGGTTCTAGCAAGTTAGAGAATTTCTATCCTAATTATCTTCCTAATCCATTGAACAAGGATAGTATAATCTAGATACTGTTGAGGCAAGTTTTAATCTATTTAAAACCCTCAATATACTACAAGCGCATAGGTTATGAGTGTAGTATGTGAGATGTCGCTTCCTCGAGGAATTATCAAACTAATCTAATTCTAGTTATCTAAGGCCTAGAGAATTATTAAAATGAAAATAAAATGAACAGAGTAGTAAATACGTGAAGATGATTAACATAAAATTAATTTGTAGAATTATCACAAAAGAAATCGCATATTGAGCACCATTAAATTCACAATGGGAAATTACACAAGAAAAATTACTAAATTATGATAAAGGGATTTATCCTATCATCAATACTAACCTAATCACTTTTGTTTTAATGTGGTGTCGATTCTAAACTATCAAAGGGTGGATTACTCTCTCTTGAGTTATAATCACTAAATGCTAATTAAGTTGCATTATCGAACATGTAATCGCTTGACTAATAATCAGTCCACAACCTAATCAGATTTTAACCATTATATTAAACAATTGGGTCCTCATATGAGATATCTCTCTGTATAATTACTGATTTGATTATTTGCGTGATTTATTAGCTTAATTAACTCTCATTAACCAACCCAATTATTTTACATTCATTTCACTCTCTCAATTTATTACCAAATCATGAAGTTACAACAAATAATCACAACACCTAAATGAATTAACACAAAAACAACTAGAAAATTTAATCAAGTTTAAATCGCTAAAGAAAAGTTAGAACATCATCATCAATCCCAAATCTATCAACATCATCATATCCATCTTACACATTCAAAAAAAAAAATGAAAAAGATGAAAAGGAAATGTCACTTAGACGAGATTAGGATGGCTCAAGAAAGCAGTAGTAATAGAAGCCCACTCATCTCTCCTACTTTTCCTCTTCTCTCTCTTCTTTATCTTTCTTCTTAGTTTTTTTCCCAAATTAGCAAGTGTTGGAGCTCTCCTTAGGGTTTTTCTCTTTCTTTATATATTATTTTCCATTTTAAGTAAGCCTTAGGGTTTTCCTGGGTCCAAAAATTCCCAAATGTAGGTTGTTTGCACTGTTTGTACACAGGCCACAATTGTGGCACTTGATTTTTGCTCTCTGTCACGATCGTGGCAGACCCTTCATGCTTCTATTACAATCGTAGCCCTTGGCCTTACTTCGAGCTTCCTTTGAATTCTCTCTATTCTTTGATATTTCAACTTAAACACTAACAAATATATCAAAACACCTCAAATACACAAAATTTAAGCTCAGTAGCATACTCTAACCTATAAAACTCTCAAAACACAAATGTCTAGCTAAATAACACAATCCTAACCTAAACGTGCACTAATCATTCAATTTAACCACTAAACACATACTAAATTACCTACTAAACAACCTACCACTATCAGATACCAGACCCTTCCAAAAGGTTCACTAATGCATCTTGCCTATCACTTCTTAGACCTCAAGATCCTAGAGTTCAATGGTATGAAATTTTCTGGGGAAAAAAGGATAATCCTAAAGGCCTCATATTATTACCTATTTAGCCATCAAACTTAAACTTAATACTAAGGAGATTGTACAATCATCCATATGGCTTATGTGTTATATAAAATGGAATCTAAAAACATTTATCATCGATTCTTTCAATGTCAATTCTTTAGCTTATTTTGGCATACTATTTAACAATTACTTGGACTAATTTGTCTAGTAAAAAAATGGTGTGAGGTTCTAATGTAGGCAAATCAGATGATAAAGAAATTGGTAAAGGATCAAGATTTCCTAATAATAGAATTTAACTTCTGTGTATATGCTATATAGAGAGAAAGAAATAATAGAATTTTAGAGGTAGTGGAATGGATAAGTAGTAGGTGCTACACAACACCTTTTGCTGGGTTAGGGAGACACTACATGTAAAAAGGGGCCAAGAATTCACTACCCTCTTATGATATCAAGCTAGAATCTCTAAGGTGTTAGGAAGCTTATCAAGCTCTCAGGGTGATTGATCAATGAATTGTTAGCTTGTATACATATGAATTGGTATTCAAATTTCCTACTAAAAGGGCATATATTAAGGATTAAATGATGGAACATAAAGAAACTATTACCTTTTTAGATAGGCAATGGTAAAGGATCTACTATGATAAAGGGAGAATTTAGACCTTTCCACGAATCATATTCAAGGTAGATGCAAGAACGCTCCATTTGTAGCGGTATTAAGGGATGAATCACCTGCGATATATTTTCAGTAAAACCCTATCATAATTCTAAAAAATGCTCTTACTAAATTATGGAAATAAGAGGCTGAGGAGGAGGCACGATCAATGACATGTCTTCAGGAACAATTGAGGTTCCTTTGAAGGCTAATCACCCAGTTGTAACATGGTTTTTAATTGCAATCAATTTAGCTCTTTCACTTCCTCAAATGAAGAAATTTACTATTTTCACGAATTATGTATTGCTGTTAATTAGAAGTGAGTGGGTAAGCGACGTTAATTAAGACCGATTCCATAATAAGTGGTCAAACACGAGAATGTAACAAGTGGGCAAAGGGATATGCCAACACGTGCTTCCTTGGTAAGATTTTCTCCTTTGTGTTACATGATGTTACATTGTGAATGAGACACCTTCTTTAATTCTATTTGTAAGTTTTGTACTGAATTCAATCATACTTAATACAATTTATTTAATTTTCAAAAAAAATTCACTTTGCTTACTTTGTACTAATAAGAAGATCAATATTAAAGAGTGGCATTATTAGCTATTTGAGATAGTGACCTAGTTCAGTAACCGAGGGTATTCATGATAAGATTGTTACTCTCACATCAAAAGACTTGGTGACTTTTCAAACAAGATTCTAAATACTCTTATATTGTTTAAATGTAGTCTTTTATTTTTAATGAGGTGTATTAAAATTTTTAATGGTTTTGTCATTTTTTTCTTATGTATGTTCATTATACATTAAGTGGAATGTTATGAACTGAGTTGAAATTTAAAGAATTATGGAGCAAATTATATTGATATATAATTTTATGTAAGTAACTAAATGTTTGAATATTCAATTAATGTTGCATTTGAATGAATAATGGAGAATCTTTCTTGATATCTTTAATTTGTTTAATACTTTCTTAAAGTTATTTCTTATTAAGTTCAGAGTAATGAAATCGATTTTCTTGAAGAGAAGCAAATGCTTAAGTATATAGGAGTTTGATAAGTACTTAATAGATTATATTTCTAATCTCATGTCTAATGCATTTTGTTTGTTTAGTTAAGAGTTTTTATTTTTATTTTTTCCGGTACTTAATTCATTCCAATTATGTTTTTAGTTCTTAATTGCCTTTAAGAGGTAAAAAAAGCTAAAATTAGAAGAAATCAAGGTAGAAAATTGAAGGATTAAAGCGTTCCTTAAGGGATATAGCCATGGAGGTGGATATGGTTATTCTATAACTATGTAACTTTCTGTGACTGTGTTTCTTCACAATTTTTGAAGAATTTAAGTCATATTGAGGGACACGGTCACATATATGGATGTGTGGGTGACCATGTCCACTCTAAAAATCCTAATTTTTGAGTTATAAAAGGGAAAAACAAAGAGGAAAAGGGGGCATCTAGAGAGGCTTAAGGGAGGCTTGACAAAACACAAATTTATAACCTAGAATAATAGAAATAATAAATAACAAGAAAGGAAACACATTTTAAGTGGATTTCCTTTAATATAAAATGGATTTCATGAAGATTAAAAGGGATCTCATCATGGTTCTTTTTTTTTTCTTAAGTCCTAAATCTATAATTATGAGCTAAACTTTTGTTGGTACTTAGATTAGATGAACCCTGGGATAGATCTTGTGATGATTTTATTTTAACTCAATCCATTCTTTCATTAAGATTTAATTATATGTTTTTAGTTATCCTTGAATTAATATAGCTAGCATATGATGTCATGTATGATTTCATGCAATTAAGATTAAGAATAGATCTACCATAATTGGAAGGACTTATATGTGAATCTAGAGACAAATCGACATAAAACCTCTAGATTATAATTAAACCTAATAGTGAAATTCACGAATTGATTAATGTAATCTTAGAAGTTTTAACTAAAAACATATTTTAATTAATCAATCGAGGATTAGATTTTAATAATCTGTACCAAAATTAACATACGATAGGAATTTTCATGGCCTAATAAAAAATAAATTAAATTGACTAAGGAGATTATGATTGTATAAGAAGTCCTTGGGAGATTCGAAGTTTAAATGCCATTGTTTTCTTTGATGTTTTCTTAGTTTAATCTTAGTTCTAGTTTGTTAATTGAGTTGAATTTTTTAATTTTTAATTTTTATTTTTCATTTTATTAGTTATCATCATAACAATTTGTTAGACTAGATAATAGAAAGATGGTAATTTCTAGTAATTCTAGTCCTTACGGGATCAATCTATACTCGTTATTCCTTTTGGGATCAACTAGTAATTTTATTTCTCTGGGATCAACCTATACTCCAAATATGCTGAGATAAGTGCTCTTATATCTTACATCATCATAATGTTCAGATTGAAGAAAAGAATAAATGATAAATTGAAAATACAGGACTTCCAGCTACATATATAACATTGTTAACTAAAGCATTCTTATTGTCAACCAAAGCATTGTCATGATTAACCAAGCCTGTGTCATAAACCAATTGTATATACGAGTCACCACAAATATAACATTGTCAACCAAAGCATAAGTAACACAACGTCCATAATCTCAAACTAAGCATAACTAATATAATATCCAAATTCTCAAGCTTAACTAATACAAGCATAGCCTACAAATGGATTAATGTGGTTTTGATTCATCAACAATAACTTGACCTTTTTTTACAGTTGATCTTCTCACCTTCTATTTGGCCCTCTTTTTAGTTTAACTTGTATTGCTAATTGTATTTTAGCAAGCTTGAATTGAATTTTCATCACTGCTTGGAGATTTAAGTACTTGAATTAACTTATACTCATTTATAAAATATAAAAAAAACACAATGTTATGACTTATGATAAAGTGCATATAACTAGCATAAAAAAAGTATTTAAGTGGCAAACCATAAAAGAATTGTTCTTACTAACTTCTTAAAATGTTACCCTATATCTCCTAACTACGTATAGAAACACATATAGTTATATTTTAAAATAATATGATGCAAATTACTTGAAATTCATTGTAAATATTCATCAACACCCTCTTATCCCTTCTTAAGATAGATGATTCCTTATTTGACCATTGTGTGGGTATTGAAATTAGATAGCTGCCAATATTGGATGGTGGGACTTCATTTTTTTAATGGAATTCCTTTTTTTCACTATATTATATATGGAATCTTTGCAATGATCAATTTGAAATTTAATCCACATTTTAGATGAAGACAAATGAAAAAGACAACCTCCTTGACAATTTCACATTGCCTCGAAGCTTAATCCTTATTTATAAATTCTCTTGTACTGTCACTAACTTCAAAACAATGATGGAATCTCGTAGCTACTCCTCCTACCTTACTAATCGAGTGGGAAAGTTTTATAATTTCTTATCCCTCAATATACCACAAGTGCACAGGTCGTGAGTGTAATATATAAGGTGTCGATCCCTCGAGGAGTTGGTGAATTAATCAAATTCTAAGTTGTCAAGGCCAAAAGGATAATTAAAATGAAAATAGAAACGAAACAAAAAATTAAATATGCAAATATGGATTGATTGAAAATGAAATTGTAAAATTAACAAAAAGAAATCAAAATTGAGCTCCTCCAATGAACAATAAAAAATCACACAAAGAAGATTAGCCGATTATGAGAAGGGGGATTTATCCAATCATCAAATTCTAACATGATTACTTTTGAGTTAATTTAGTATCAATCCTGGACCTTCCAAGGGTCGATTACTCTCTCTCGAGTTATAATCATTAAACCCTAAATCATAAACTCTAATTGAATTATGGAATTGGCAATCTCTCAATTAACAAAAAACCCACGCATCCAATTAGATCTTAAGCCCTCTAATAGACTATCAAGTCCTCACACGAGATATCTCTTCGTACAAATTACGATTTGATTATTTGCATGATCTATTAGATTGTTTAACTATCATTATCCAATCTAATCGTTTTGCTATCAATTCACTCTCTCGATTTGTTATCGAAGCATGCAAATGCAATATATAATCACAATACCCAATGTATTAACATCAAAAGAATTCGCATTAACATTGAGTCAAGAACAAATCCCTAAAGGAGTTTAGAACATCATCATCAAATCAAAAACCATCACTATTAAATCCATCCCATACATTAAAAAGAAAGAGTAACAAAGATGAAATGAAAATGTCACTTGGAAGTGGTCGGGATGGACTGGGAAGATAGAAGCAACAACAGCCCTTCTTCTTCCCTCTTCCTTTCTCCTCTTCTCTCCTCTTCTTCTCCTTCCTTGGATCTTTCTCAATGTAGCAAAATGGAGGCTCCCTTTATTTCTCTTAGCTTACGTAGTCTTTTCTAATTAGGCTAAAAACTAGGTTTTACCGAGGCCCAAAAGTTCAAAATAACCTGCGAAAATTTAAGTTCAGGAGGTTAGTCTATGTTTGGGGCCACGATCGTGGCCTGGAAGAGTCTTTGTTATGATCGGGGCCCTGGGTACTTCGCTGGACTTCCTCTAAATCTTCTCCGTTCTTCGATATTTGATCTAAAACATTAACAAACACATCGAAATATCTCAAACACATAAAATTAAAGCTCAATAGGATGCTCTAACCACATAACACTCAAAACACAAATATCTAACCAACTAACACAATTCTAAACCTAAATGTGCATGAATCAATTAATTAACAACTAAAAACATACTAAAATGCCTACTAAAACATCATGCAACCTACAACTATCAACATCCTCACGCTTGAACTTTTTCTTATCCTCAAGCAAAAACAAAACAATCAAAGACAAACACAATCACAAACTCAAACCCAAACCCAAACCCAAAACCCAACCCAAGCCCAAACCCAAGCCCAAACCCAAACCCAAACCCAAACCCAAACACAAACACAAATACAAACACAAACACAAACACAAACACAAACCCAAACCCAAACCCAAACCCAAGCCCAAGCCCAAGCCCAAGCCCAAACCCAAACCCAAACACAAACACAAGCACAAACACAGACATAACCACAAACACAAACACAAACACAAACACAAACACAAACCTAAACTCAAACCCAAACCTAAACCCAAACCCAAACCTAAACCCGAACCTAAACACAAACCCAAACACAAACCCAAACCCAAACCCAAACCCAAACCTAAACCCAAACAGAAACAGAAACACAAACACAAACACAAACACACCAAACAACATCACACACATATGCAATAATGATACATTGGCATTAAACTTCACCAAACTAATTTAACTACAAACACAATCCTTCAAGTTGTTCCAACTTATTAACTTATGAAATTTGTGTTTAAGTACTTAGAACTAAATATACATACTAATCAAGACTTAATGTCAAATTCATTGATAATTAATTAGTTAACCAAAATTATAATTATCTTTAAGTAACTTTTCATGAGAAATGCTATTCACAAAGATTGGTAGGATTTATTAAACAACTCACTATTTTTGTTAATTTTCATTAACATAAACCTAGCCTTTTGACCCGAAGGCAAACATTTGTGATAAATGTCCCCCTATTACTCAACTAGGTCATGTTTTTATTAAGCGGCTTGGCTGGCATGTCATTATAACCTTTTGGCAGGAAGGAAAACATTTATGATGAATGTACCCTGGTTACTTAGCTATATCACATTCTCAACTGGCTATTGTCTCTATTCATAACCCGATTTGTCTCAAAAGAGCCAGCGGAATAGTTATTTATTAAACAGAAACACACACTTTTTTAATTTTATATTTTCTTGCCTACCTCATTTCTTTAACTAATCATTCTCATAAAAAGATACTGACGATTCTACTTATTCGATTGACCTAACATTATAAATGCATGTGTCAAATTCCTAAGGTGAACGAACTAATATCATATCCTAATTAACATGCATATTTAACCAAAGCAACCTAGAACACTAATTTCACAAGTTAATAAATCTTAGCAACTTAATAGACTATGTTTAAAGCTAAATCGATTTCGTTAAGTCCTAGCCATTAACACATTCATACGAGTCACATCATGTAAACCTAAACAAAACTAACATATAATATGCAAAATTCACACTAAAAAAATATACATGCTCATAACCCTCCCCACACTTAGACAACACATTGTCCTCTGTAACACCCCACTCCCGCAAGACCTGAACCTGACATCGATGGTGATATTCGAGTCCGTGCCCCGCGAGGGTGGTGTGCTAGAGCACTCACTCACTCAGAAATCGGTATAAATTTTTTTTAAAAACAATAACATAAAGTACAGAAAGTTGATAACTAAATCGGCTCATTTTATTTTCTAACCATTTTCATACATAACGATACAATCAACAAAATTTTTGATAGCCATTTGGGCCCATTACAAAACACAAACATTTCCAATTCCCAAAATTATTACAAACCGTAATATTTAATTCCAAAGATACAAAAATTTGCGGAATACACAATTCAGTAGAAAATAAAGGAATACAATGCAGACGCGAACTGATCCCGA
>JANQAP020000549.1:1006007-1024013 GCA_026874005.2 Erythroxylum coriaceum | reverse complement strand
GGTCACTCACTGAGTTCGCAAAACTCACCCAAAATTTGCAACTATTTTTCAGGACTCAGAAGAATACCCCGTTAGGCGAAGGGAGTATATCTATTGGATATGAGTTGAAAGAAGAAGTTGGGATCAGTTCGCGTCTGCATTGAGTCTCTTTATTTTTGCACTTAATTGTATTTTCCGCAAAAATATTGTATTATTTGTAATCAAATATTACAGTTTGTAATAATTGTGGGAAATTGGAAATGTTTGAATTTTGTAATTTGAAATGGGCCCAAATGGCTAATAAAAGTTTCTGTTGATTACATTGTTCTGTATCAAGTGGTTATAAAACAAAGTGGACCTTGGTTATCGATTTTCTATACTTTATGTTTGTGGTTTTAAAAAAAAATTTATACCGACTTTTAATTGTTTAGTGATGTGGCACACCACCATCGCGGGGCACGGATTCGGATATCACTATCGATATCGGGTTCGGGTCCAGCGGGAGTGGGGTGTTACAAGAACAAAAGCAGAAGAAAGAAAAGAAGATTGTATATGTGTATTTTGTTCCAATTCATTATTCATTATCTGAATAAAAATAGTTCATTCAATTTTATTTTTCTAAATTATGATTATTTGTTATCATCAAAAAAGGGGAGATTGTTAAGTCAGGAGGACTTTACGATAATTAATTTTGACGACAATCAAATAATAATAATGTTAGAAATAAATAAACTAGTTTGATGAGTGTGTTAAGTGTGCAGAAGAAGCAAAGACATAGAAGAAAAATACAGAAGAAGTAGAAGACAGAAGAAGTAAAAGTACAGAAGACGTAAAAGATAGAAGAAGCGAAGCACAGAAGAAGCGAAACATAGAAGAAATAAAAACAGAAGAAGCGAAGTACAGAAAAAGTAGAAGACAGAAGAAGTAAAAGTACAGAAGAAGCAAATGATAGAAGAAATGAAGCACAGAAGAAGTAAAAGTGCAGAAGAAATAGAAGACAAAAGAAGTAAAAGACAGAAGAAGAAAAACACAGAAGAAGCAAAACACAGAAGAAGTAAAGATACAGAAGAAAACACAGACGATACAAAGCAAAAGATATGCGAGTACGTCAAGTAGTTAGTTAGTTAGAGTTAGTTACAGAACTCAACTAAATAGCGGTTATTAAGAATCAAGAAGCAGTTATCAAGACTCAAGAAGCGGTTATCAAGATTCAAAGAAGCAGTTGGAGACTTTGACTATAAATAATAGTCGTAGTCGAAGACTAAACAACTTTTTCGAAGAACCTTTAATTCTACAACTTTTGAGCGTTCAAGTGTATACTTAGAAAAATTCTGTAGTGCGATACTGGAGAGCTAAACTACTGTAACAATAGCTCACGATATCTTTTTAGAGAGAGAAAGAAAAAGGCTAAGAGCCTGGAGAGGCTAAGATAGCAAAAAAATACTTGGTGCAAGAGACCTGAAGAGGCTCTTGAAGGAGAAAGAATACTTGTACATTTGTTGAAATATAGTGAATACTCAGAAGAAATATGAGGACTGGATGTAGCCCACGGTTTGGGGTGAACCAGTATAAAATCGCAGTGTCTATCCTCTATCTCTCAACTCATTATATTTTGTTCTTAAACAAGCATATAGAAGTTATTTGCGATTTAACTCATAACAATTTTGTTATAGTCTTTTAACAAGTTAGAGAAGTTCTTATCAGAAATATTAAAGATTTTGTATTCGCAAAAAGAATACACAATTTAACCCTCCTTCTTGTGTATATCATCTATTATAAGTAATTTCTATATTAACGTGTGATTTACTTCAGAGAGATCTGGAGAGGAGCTTAAGTTTGATTCAAATTCTTTAGAAAAAGAAGATGATGATGGTTTTGATTTACAATTAAATATTGATTGCAATTAATTTGTGTTTGTAATAGAATATTATATGAATAAATATATTATTGCATTAAAAATATGTTGTTATATATTGAATTTATATTGTTCTAATACTAAAAAATTCAATAAAATGTGAATTTCAGGTTAAAAATAAGCTTGTTGAGCAAGTTTTACAATTTATAAACCCTCAATGTTCTATAAGTGCACGGGTCATAAGCGTAGTAGTTAAGGTGTCGATCCTACGAGAAATTAGTGAACTAATTGAATCTTAATTTTGTCTAAGGTTGTAAAAACGTGATTTAAATGAAAATAAATATAAACAGAAAATTAAACAATCAAGTAGGGGTTGAATGAAAATAAAATTCTGAAATTAAAAAAAGTAGATCAAAATGAAGCACAACCACTTAAAAATTGAGATATCGCAAGAAGAAAAGATCAAACAATTATAAGAAAGGGGACTTATCCTATCATCAAATGCTAACACGAATAATTTTGAGTTAATTTGGTATCAGTCCTAGACTTTCAAAGGGTGGATTAGTCTCTCTTGAGTTATAATCATTAAACCAATCATAAACCCTAATTGAATTATGGTAGTTGCAATCTCTCAATTAATAAAAAGCCTCTAAATTTAATTAGATCTTAAGCCCTATAGTTTACCATTGGGTCCTCACATGAGATCTCTCTTCGTATAAATTACCAATTTGATTATTTGTGTGATCTATTAGATTGTTTAACTCTCATTACCCAATCTAATCGTTTTGCTATTGGTTCACTCTCTCGATTTATTACTAAAGCATACAAATACAACAAATAATCACAATACCCAATGAATTAACATCAAAGGAAATCAAATTAACATTGATTTAAGAACAAATCCCTAAAGGAGTTTAGAACATCATTAACAACATGGTCAACATTCTCAAACCCAAGTCATACATCAAGATGAAATAAATAAATAAGAGAAAGCAAGAAAGAACTTGAAATGGTTGGGTTGGAGAGGCTGGATAGTAGTTGCAAAAGCTCCTCTCCCCTTCTCTCCTTCTTCTCTCTCCCTTGTGTTCTCCTCAAAACGGTAGATGGAGGCTCATCAAATTTTCTTTTGGGTTTTTTTCCTTCCCTGTAGTCTTTTCTTCTTAGGGTAAAAGCTAATTTTTACCCAAGTCTAGAAAGTCCAAAATAATCATCGTGGCCTGTTCAGTTTGCTTCTGTCACTGTTGTGGCCAAGTCACGATCGCGTCCTAGATCTTTTATCGAGCTTGCTCTATATCTTCTTTGTTCTTCGATATCTGATCTCAAACACTAACAAACACATTAAGGCACCTCAAATACACAAAATTTAAGCTCAATAGCATGCTCTAACCTATAAAACACTTTAAATATAAAAATCACAATCCTAACCTAAACATGAACTAATCATTCAATTTAACAACTAAACACATACTAAACTAACCACTAAAACATTATACAATCTACCCCTATCAACATCCCCACACTTAAACTTTTGCTTTTCCTCAAGAAAAACAAAATATACTAAACACAATTAACAACAAAACACACATATATGCAATAACGGGTCAATGACATTAAACTTCACGAAACAAATTTAACTACAAACATTATCCCTTAAGTTGTTCTACTTTATTAACTTATGAAATTAGTGTCTAAGTATTTAGCCCCAAATATACATACTAATCAAAAACTTAATGTCAAAATCATGCACTCCTAGCACTTACACACACACATTGATAATTATTAGGTCAATTAAAATTGTAACTATCCTTAAGTAGCTTTTCATAAAAATTCGAGTTATTCACTAAGATCGGTGGGATTTATTAACCAACACATTATTTTTGTTACTTTTAATTGACATTAACCTAGCATTTTAACGCGAAGACAAACATTTGTGATGAGTGTCCTTTGGTTACTCAACTAGGCTATATTTTTATTAAGCGACTTGGTTGGAATATCATTATAGCCTTTTAACACAAAGTTAAACATTTATGATGAATTTCCCCTGGTTTCTCAGCTACATCACATTCTCAACTAGCTACTAGCTCTATTTATAACCCGTTTTGTTTCGAAAAGGGCCAATGGAATAGTTATTTGTTTAAGAATTACATAACTATTATATTTTTTTCTTGCCTACCTCATTTCTTAAGCTAATCATTCTCATGAAAAGATACTAAAAACGCTAATTATTCGATTGGCCTATAATGATGTGGTAAATTCCTAGAGTGAACAAACCAACATCATATCCTAACTAACATGCATATTTAATCGAAACAACCTAGAACATTAATTTTACAATCTAATAAATCTTTGCAACCTAAAAGACTATGTTCAAAGCTACATCAATTCTATTAAATCCTAGCCATTGACAAATTCACACAAACCACATCATCCAATTCTAAACAAATCTAACATATAATATGCAAAATTCAAACTCAAAATAAAACATATAACGCACATAACGCAACCCTCCCTACACTTGGACAACACATTGTCCTTAATATGAGAAGGAAAAATAATATAAAAGGTGGGAATCAAAATAAAATAACATGAAAACATAAGACAAAAATAAAGACAAAAAATGAAAAGATAAGGGTTAGAGCATAAGAACCTATCATGGCGATTGAGGTGGGGATGGTAATGGTGTTGGAAACCAAATTCACTTGGCACCTAAGTTTTTTGTCCTATCTTATAATTGCTTTAAAAAAATTAAGAGAGTTAGCAATCCAAACCATTCCAAATCATTAAAAACTTATTTTTTTTATAATTTAAAACAAATCTAACTACACATAATTTAAATCTAACTACCAAACATGCTAATTTGTGGTCATTAGCATGACTTTGCATCCTTGAAAGCTCAACTGAGATCAATTATAAGTAGCTTGCTTCCACCCGTGTTTCCCAAGTTTAGCTTTGTAGCTTGTAGATAAGCTACATATTGTAATATAATGAAAAAGACATAATCAATCGAATCAAAGAATCCAAATAATTTTTGTAATGTCCTTTTCGATGACAAGCTGTCAACATAATTAGGAATGATGAAGTCCCATGAATCTTCAATGGAATCAGACAATTTGTCTTATAATAAGGTGAACTGCTCTCTTTCTTCTTCAATCACCTTCGTCTTCTCTTTTGTTTTCACTTTATGAACAGAGACTTTCATATCTACTTCAAGCTCTACATCTGTTGTCATCTTTTCTTCTTCTTCTTGCTCCTTTAAAGATTTTACCACATCAATTTTCTCAAATGAGGGTGGAGGAGGAATGTATGGAGGGTCCTCATTCTTTTCTTCATCCTCTTTCTTATTCTCTTAGTCTTCTATAAGGTGGGTTTTAGCTTATGTTTCCACTGGTGCTTCTAACTATTTCCCATTCCTAAGTGTGATAGCCTTACATTACTCTTTTGGATGTACTTCTATGTTGCTCAAAAAGTTTTCTATACTTCTCTAACAAAATTCACTAGAAAGCTGTCCCATTTGAATCTTTAGGTTATGAATAGAAGAGGCATGGTCTTCTGTTACTTACTCAAACTTCTCTTTCAGTCTCTTCTGAGCCTTTTCCATGTTCATTAGCTTATCTATGATCTTGTCCAATTTAGAATCCTATGAACTGGACTCATCTTGATGAAATCCTAATAGGTCTTGATGTCCTATGTGAGTCCTTACATTGTTAGACTCAATAAAAATTTAGGTAGTTCTGCCACCCTGGATAGTATGTGTTTAAATAAGGATGATAAATTCTTTGACCAATTTCTACCTTATTGAAGTCCACAAGGGTCCTTTTCTCCTTATAATATATTTCCTTCATCATTTAACTTTTTGAACTCCTCATAGTTTCCTTATGATGTCCAAATTGGTGTGTCTTCTACTTTGCGCCTAAACTTCTTTCTCTCCCTTTTTTATTTTTATATTTCTTATCCCCGGTAACAGTGCCAAAATTTTTTTGATTTGCTTAGTTTTAATCTAATTAAAAGCCCTCAACTACCATAAGTTCACGAGTTGTGAATTGTAGTAAAAGAGGGGTTGATCCCACGAGGAGGTGTGAACTAATCTAATCTTAAGTTTTCTAAGGCTTAGAAAAATTAATAAAAGGAAAATAAAAAGTTGAAAGAAAAGTAAATATAATAATATGATTGTTTGAAAATTAACTTGAAAAATAACACAAGACAAAATTGAAATTGAGCAACATAAAAGTCACAATTGAAAATCAACCAAGAGATTTAACCAATTATGAAGGACGGGATTTATCCTATCATCAATGCTAATCTAATCACTTATGTGTTAATATGGTGTAGATTTTAAACTATCGAGGGGTGGATTACTCTCTCTCTAGTTATAATCACTAAACCCTAATTGTTAATCCCTAATTAAATTGAGTATCTGAAAATGTAATCTCTCAGTTAACTATCAACCCACAACCTAATTAGTTATTAAATGTTCTAATGAACAACTGGGTCCTTATACGAAATCCCTCATCTAAAAATTACAGATTTGATTATTCACGTGTTCTATTGAGTCATTTAACTCTCATTAATCAAACCCAATCATTTTTATTCAGTTCACCCTCTCAGTTTATTACCGAAACATGCAAGCATCATAATTAATCACAGCACCTAATCAATCAACATAAAAGATAACTAGATTAACATTAAATCAATTCAAAATCCCTAAGAAAAGTTAGAATATCATCAGCAATCCAAAATCCATAATCATCATTCTCATATTCATCTTAATGTTCAAAGTAAAAAAATATAAAGATGAAAAGAAACGATCACTTAGAAGGGATAGAAAGACTCGAGAAAGACAGTAGCTGTGAAGACACTCTTCTTCTCTCCTCCTCTTCCTCTTCTCTCTTCTTCCTCCTCTCTCTTGGATTTTTACAAATGCGGTAGAATATAGAGCTCCTTTAGGGGTTACATCATTATACCCATATAGTCTTTGTCGTTTAGGGTAATCCTAGGGTTTTTTAGGGCCGAAATGTCTAAAAATTCCTCGAAAACTTAAAACCGGAAGGTTGTCCCTGATATCTATCACATAGGCCACGATCGTGGCAAATTGTTTCACTGCGAATCTCTACTAGTTCTGTCATGATCATGGCCCTGGGTTTGATTTTAGGCTTCCTCTAATTCTCCTTTGTTCTTCAATATTTTCCCTAAAATACTAACAAACACATTAAGGCATATCAAACACATAAAATTAACATTCAATAGGGTTCTCTAACCCACAAAACACTCAAAACACAAATATTTAACTAAATAACAAAATCCTAACCTAAAAGTATACTAAACATTCAATATAACCACTAAACACATACTAAACTACCCACTAAAACATTATACAATCTACCACTACCAATGCCACCAAAGAGAAAATAGGATATGATGTGATTAAGGTTCAGGTTACCATGATTTGAAGAAGCAGTCCATTTCTAGGTGAAGCACCACAATCTGCAGATGCTACGGAATCACCTGCTCTATGTCTAGCTACTGCACATCTAAATGAGGCATCACTTTTTATACCTGTTGCTACACCGACTAGCAGCCCTACACCATCCACCACCCCCATACCGATAGAGATATCCTAGGTAAAGGTTGCCAATGAAGAAGGCAACCTCCAGCTTGGAGCTATGAGAGTTAATTGAAGAACTTACATCACAATTGTCAATAATTTGTAAGTAAAATTCCAAAAATTTTGTAATATATGATAACACCATAGGTTTATACTGAAGTTATAGGTTTTAATTTGAAAATGAACTAAAATAAATTATATATTAGGTTAGTTCTGTCTGAAACGTACTCAAGAAATATCTCATTTAAGTTTAAGGAGAGGATAGATCTTGAGGGTTATATATAAAAGAATGTCTTTAATGCAAAAAAGGATTTTTATTATCAAGAGTTTGAGGTACACAAAATATATTCTTTAATCTTCTTTATTTTATCTAATTTTATACTTTAATTAGATAAATATTGTAGTTTATAAGTACTTATAGTATGTTTTTCTTTTTATTCAAAAAGAATTTTTTTTTGGATTCAAAATTTGATGTTGTAATTTGTAATGTATGAGAGAGGTGAGCTTGTACACATTATAGAGACTTTCTTACTTTGATACACAAGAATGGAATATGACCACCATATATATCTGAAGAAATATGGAGTCGTTAGCAGCAGTATTGGGCATCCCCTAAAGTAATATCCATTTTAGAGTACAATTTTATCAATAGACGTAGACGACCGAACGAAGAGTGTCTACCAGTGCACACTGGAGGATCTTTAACCCATCAAAAGCATGCACTTTGACTTGTAAATATCAAAACTTTACACTTATATTCTGATTTTTGTACTTTGATGTATGAAATTTGATTTCAATGCAAATTGATGTATCAAATTTAAAATGAAAATATATCTGCATTATGTAGAATAATAATATTATAAATGTTTGGTGTCATTATTGACTGCGTTGTTGGGTTAAATTTTTTGTCTAAAATGGGGAAAATATCATAAAAATAGAGGAAATTCTGTCAAAATTTTTGTAAATTGTAGTTCACTTATAACAATTTATTCTGATACAGGAAAAGTCTATGGGCAGGAAACTTACACCACACTAGCTCTTTTTTCAGACTCACACCAAGAAGCATGATGGTGTGACCTTTGTCAACATTCGATGCAGACAACTTCATGTATGTAAAATCTATAATTTAATATTAATTCTTAAAAAAATATCACTTATTAACATAAACAATTATAATAATAGGACCAAATACAAGAAAGCATTGAACGACAGTCTCATAACTCTGAAACTGTTGATGTAAGTCAAGCAAATCTTAATGCAGTTGGTGGCAGGGACCCCTATGGAAAAATTTGCATAAATTATTATATTATACTAGACAACAATCCATTGAATTCACATTTTACCTGGTTGATAGTAAATGATTTTAGAGCGACAAGAAGTTGCGATAGCTAAAACAAAAATTAAGAAAATATTTCCTTTTAATTGGCGATTATCAAAAAAGTCAGAAAATGTTACCAAATTTATATTAACTGCATTCAGTATAAGTTCAAGACACATAAGGGCTCTAACCATATTTCGACTCGTGATCAATCCATAGACCGAGCCATATTATTAGGAATAACGAGAGCATCTCTGAATACTCAAAGTTTTATATCCGAGGCGAGTTTTCAAGAAACTACTCCCATTTTAGAAAAAGCTGCTCTCCGAGGTCATATTAATTGGTTGAAAGGCCTGAAAGAAAATGTTGTTCTAGGGGGTATGATACCCATTTGGGCTATGAATGGAATATAATGAAATAGAGCCACTTTGAGGTTCCCTATGAAATGAGGCATGGAACGAAGACACTATGAAGAAGTTCCGAGAGTTACGAAGGAAACTTCGAGCTCATATTGGTCATGGGTTGAGAACGGGAATTGAACTCTATGAGATCGAATCTCCCGTTGTTCCTCAGTAGCTTAGTGGTAGAGCAGTCAGCTGTTAACTGACTAATCGTAGGTTCGAATCCTACTTAGGAAGATTTGATTCATTCCGAATTCAAGAGTTCAGCGGCTTAGGTTTATTTGCAAACACATGTTATTCGCAATCCTTTACATCGGCTACAGCTGGATTTAGTAGGCGGTCTGCATCAAAAGAAAGAATCCTTCAGCTTTAGAGCATAGTAGAGAGGCTAATGATATGCATAACCCAGCTCCGTAATGAGGTGGATAAGTTGAAGGGTAGGGATAGGACCTCATCACAACAGTCAGAGCATCCACCTTCACCACCTACATAGCTTCTGGATAAGTGAATATATTTGATAGTCTACTACTCTTTAAGTTTTTGTATAAATTATTAATTTATAGTTATTTTTAAGATACTTATTCTTGTACATTATAATTTTTTATTATATTACCATTCAGGATAATGTTTACTTTATATTTATCAATCCTTGTTATATTACTTACAGAAATTAAATGTACAAAAATCATAAGTTTATCAACAAAAAACTCAGGTAGGAAGCGAGAAATGGTCGTTAAAATTAATCATAGTTGAATTTCCTGACAGAAATACGATATTCTGTCACTAATTAGTGACGGAGTGATATATTCCGTTAGTAAATTACCATCGGAACATATGATTTTGTCAGTAAGTTACCGATGGAATATATCACTTCGTCATTAAGTTATCAACAGAATAATATATGTTATCGATAAAAATTTAGTGAAAAATAATATTTTTTATTGGTAAATTTAGTAAAAAAGTGTTGTATATCCATCGATAAATTTCACAACGGACCTACAACTTACCGTCAGTAAATTCACTGCTGGAATATTGTGATTCTGTCCGTAAATTAGTGGCAAAATTTTGTATTTTTGACGGTAAATTTACAGACGAAAATACAAAATTATCTCGCTAAATTTACCAACAGATGTACAAATTTCCATTACAAAATTTGCGACGGATTCCTTATATTTGTCACTAAAGTTTACTACGGCTGTTTCTTTGACAACTCTTTTTGTCGGTAATTTTTCGTCATCAAATTCTGTTGCTAAAACCTATTTTTCTTGTAGTGTAAATTTATATTAGTAGTCAAAAGTTGTTAGTAGCATTTCAAAAACCATATTAACACATTCAAATTATGATGTAATAAAGAAATGGATTTTGACAAAGAATCACATTATGATGGTAATTTTTAGTGAAATAAACTTTTTAGGAATAAGTTAGTTTTGAGAAAAAATTTTCAAAGTTAGAAAGAAAAGGTTATTTCATGATTTTGTTATCCTATTATTAATCCTTATTAAGAATTTTAGTGACAAAGATTAAGAGATATCAATTACATATAGATGACAAAGTATAGAGACAGTTATAATTGAATAATATCTTATAAACTTTAAAGACAATATGTAAGATTGAAGTCAACACTATGATAGAATGTTACAATAGTTGCAAGTATAGTTAAAGGGTATTGTACTTTGTAATTGAAGGCATTTGGTTTGTTATAATATTAATCTGCTCAGTTTAGCCTACTACAAGCATAAATAAGGATTGTAATTGAAGGCATTTGGTTTGTTATAATATTAGTTATCATTAGAAGAAGATACTTTCATAAATTTTCCTACTAATTTTATATATGAAAAATATCATATATATTGATAATTTTTTTCAGTATTTGAAAATGAATTTGGATGCACCCTAAATGGATGTATAAATTTCCTCTAGCTTGATCCAAAATGTAGTCCATTGACATACAAAGTTGGAAGCAAATATAAATGTTACCTGAATGCAAATATTTTCTTGCGAGATCTCTAAAGGTAGATGTAGAAGTTAATAAATGATAATGATATTTAAAATCTTTAATGTATCATAATTATAAGCCACCAAAATTCTCATATAATAAAGGACATAATAATTAGAGATTATGGCCCATTTATTGCTAAAAAACCAAGATGTTTGTAATTACTTTCTATTAATTAGTTTCCAAAAAACTCACAAAACATGTTTTCTTAAATGTAGATATTCTATAAGCAAAAGTTGCCTTTTAAGGATATTACGCCCTTTCACATTCTAGGAGAGGAAATTCATTTAGAAGGATATTTAAAGCTTAAGGTCTTTCCTTTTATTAGATTTCCTTTTGGCAATTGGGATTTAGTCATTTCTATACTCTCTTTTCTCATAAGCACTAAAGGAGGCATCCTTGATTTCAAGTGATGAATCATAATTTAGAAGAGTGAAAATAACATTATTAATCATTAATGTTACCTAAATATCATCCATAGATGGAATTTTTTAAAAGTTCTTAAATATTTGAAGGAGTTGCTGATTTGTGTAAGTTTTAATTAATTAACCTCGATAATCCGCAAACGCACGGGTCGTTTACGTAGTACATAAGATATCAATCCCACAAGTAGGGATAACCTAATCTTAAAATATAAGGTTATAACAGTTCCCACAAATTCAAAATGTAACAGAACTAAAATGAAATTCAATTCAAAAATCAATCACAAGAATATTAAAAAATTAGTAGTTGCAACACACACTCAAGAATCAACCTAAGGAATTAACGATTGAAAGATAGGGGATTTTACTAATCCTTAATGCTAACCTAACTGATTAAGAATTACCAGATTATTGGTTATGGACGATCCTAGGGTTGATTACTCTCTCTCGAATTATAACCATTAACCCTAAATTATAAACCGTTACCAGATTATGGAAATTGCAATTTCTCAATTAACAACCCATCCAAAACCTTAATTAGATATGAAGTTGTCCAATAAACTATTGGAAACCTATGCAAGATCTCTTTTAGCACAATTTACCGATTTGATTTAATTCTAGTTTTATTAAATCACTAACTGTTGTTAGCCCAATTTAATTATTTTTCACTTGATTCACCCTCTCAATTTATTATCAAATTATGCACGCCCAGAATTAAATCACAATAAATCCAAATAACACAAAGGAATCAAATTTTATTAAATCAAAGATAAAACCGCGAAGGTGAGTTTAAAACATCATCAACATCCAAAACTCCTATCATTAATTATTATTCCAATTCTGTACAATAATAAAATTGAAAATAGCAGGAAATATGAAATTGAATGGACAACGCGAGGCATCGACGTCGGGAAACTCCTGATCCGGGAAGTACATCGAGTCGACTTCTTCTCCTCTTCTCTCATCCTTCTTCTCTTTCTCTATCTCTCAATAATTCTCTCTAGGGTTTCTCTACAAGTGGTTAATGCAAAAGCTTCCTCCTGCCTTTTTGTCTTATTCTTTAAATACCTTTTGTATTCTGAGCAGTCCCAGGATTTTTTTGAGGTCCGAAAAGTGCAAAAAATCCCTCAAAACTTGACGTTTTTAGGTGTTTGCGCATCTGCCCGACATAGGCCACTATCGTGGGCCACATCCGAGCCTTCTGTCACGATCGTGGCATACCAACTCCACTGATTCTGTGACAATTGTGGCTTGTTATGCCACGATCGTGGGCCATTGTTTTAGTTTGAGTGTCTTCAAAACTTCTCCGTTCTTCAATGTTGAACCTGAAACACTAACAAACACATCAAGGTACCTCAAAAACATAATAATTAAGCTCAAACACTTATACTAACTAACAAAACACTTAAAACATAAATATTTCCCAAACTAACACAATTATAAACTAAGCATATACTAAATGATTGAATTAACAATTAAATACATATCAAACTAAGCTCTAAAACAAGATGTAATTCACACTTATCAACATCCCCACACTAAAATGTTTACTTGTCCTCAAGCAAACAAAATAGTAAACACACAAAATCACACACTACATAATGCAGTAATGAGACAATGGCTTCAACTTCATCAAATAAATTTAATTTTAAACACAATTATTGAAGTTATTTTAAATCATTAATATGTAAAATCTGCATCTAAGGGATTTGAACTAAATATACATATTAATCCAGATTTAAGTGTTAAATTATGTACCCTTTTCAACTGCACACATACATTAATAATTCTTTGGTCATTCAAACTCTATAACTACTAAGTACATTTTCATGAAAAGTCAAGTTATTACAAGTTCAGTAGGTTTTATTAGAAAACATTTTTTTATTAAACAAGGACCTAGTCTTTTACTCGAAGGCAAACAATGGTGATGAATGTCGATCCGGTTACTCAACTAAGTCATTTTTTTATTAAGTTGCTTGGTTAAAATGTCAAAATAGTCTTTTGATGCAGAGGCACACATTATAATGCGTGTTGATTCGGTTACTCAGCTACATCACACTCTCAACTGGCTACTAGCTTTATTCATAACCTGAAGGTCAGTGAAATAGTAATTTATTTAAAAATAACAACACAAATTAACACTAAATCCTAATTAAGCTGCATATTTAGCCAAAGAATCCAATTTACTAATTTTGTGAGCTAATGATTCTTCACAACCTAATAGACTATTCAAGATTAAACCAATTTCAATTCATCTAAGACATTGACACATTGACATGATTCACAAAATGCAACCTATAAACTATCATATAATATGCAAAATTCACATTTAAAGCATAACACATAACCCTCCCCATACTTGAACAATACATTGTCCTTAATGTGAGAAGGGGACAAACAAGCACATATGGAAAGGAAAGAAACATAAATTAAAGTAAAAAGAAAATAAAGACTAAATTTAAAAAGAAAAGCGTTAGAACAAAGCCTCATGGTGATGGAGGTGGTGATGGTATTGGAGGTGGCAATTGGACACCTTAAGCCTCAAAGTAACGATGGATACGACATATATCCAGGCACTGACATCGTTGTGTTCGATCCATCTCCTTCATTCTTCTGGAGTTCTCCGAAGTGTATCTATAATTACCTTAGTGTTTGTGGAGATTGTATCAAGCACTTTATTACAGCTTGATTCTTCTATTTCTTCTTCCTCCTCAGACTCCTCACTGGTCGAATCCTCTTTTGCTTGCTAAGGCGGCGCTATACTCGAACTCACCTAACTAGCCCTGATCTTCACATGTGTCTTTTGGTTTATGTCCCAGAGTTCTGTGTTATGAAACTTAAAGATTTTAGCACGCCATAAATGATGATGATTTAGAAAATCTGGGAGGTGGATAGTTAAACCACTACAGTCCACACTATAATACTCAACAATGATAAAAACCAAGTACCTCATACCTAAATTCTTGCTCCTCTACTAAGAGTTGCAATAATAGCATTCAGCACATGTGTGGAGGTGCACACTAGGATGTTGTGATCCATGCACCATAATAGGAAAAGTTCCTTCTTTGAGCATTTGTTGGTTTCTGATTTATCAAAAACCAATTGACACATGAATTTGTACAATAACAAGTGCTCGTAGGTTCTTATGATATTGTTGTAGGCATTTTTAGCATTGAATTGCTCCAACCTAATAAGCTCATTCCAATAGCGAGAAGCACAAAAATCATCGAGCTGATCGATAATAGAAGACTCAGGGAACCCACAAATATTGCATATAATTTTGATGTTTAACTTATAGTTTCATCCTTGTAGCCTAAACCACATTTCATTAGTGTTACTAGGCTCATAATATAGGGAAGTGAAGTGAAGAATTCTAAAGTTGGCTCTTGGTAGACAGGATATTGAAAGTGTATGAACTTCGCCCACTGAATTCTTTCTGCTAAGTTCTCTACCCTATCCTATAGTTCTAGCCTATCAAATGTATCAAAATCACAATATTTTCGGACTACAATTTGTTTAGCATTGAGGATTTGAAAATGCATACCTTCCTCTTCTGTGTAAATCGGGAATAGTGCTCCAAAATCTGCCACCCTGTTCCCTCACCCTCATCCTATGACCTGGGTTCGTCCCAATGATTGATCACGCTTTGTTGACTGCTTAATGCACGACTTACTAACTTCCAAGTAGGTAGAAGTTGGAGGAGACTGGAAGTTTGGAATTTGGATAGAAAGAAGTGAGAGTGTTTGGAGATTTTAAAGTTAGACAGATAAAGTTAAAATGAAAGTGAATTAAAAAATGAAGGAAAAAGTGAATAAATAGGTGAATGGAAGGTAAAATGGTAAAATTTTAAACTGAAATTTGCATGTCCCCTTTTTACCCTACGGCCATGATTGTGGCCTATAATTTTTCCAACAATTTTTAAATTTTCTCTTCTTTTTTCCTTCTCCACCTTTCCAAAATCACTTCTTAACTCTTTATGGCCTTTTCACCTTTCTTTTGCTTACTTCCTCAATTATCAAATTCATGTCTAAGTCCTCTGGCCTCCTGATTTTACTTGGAAATGAAACAATCTAACTACCGAATTCAAACTATCTGAAAATCAAAGGAAATAACATTAAATTAACATTCCATGGGTTGCCTTCTATGCCTCGGTAGTTTGATGCTCTTCTTCTGCCCAAGGTGGTTTGAATGAATCGTGCATTGGTAGTGTAGTCATCGATCTTACAATTTTCATATGAACTAACATGCCCTGGATACCACTCTCCCTCTGATTCTCCTTCTTTCGCCTTCTTCTTCTCGATCATTTCTTTTTAAATACATTCCCAGGATCCTCAATATCTTCCCATTGTTCTTGAGGTTTGGTTTTCTTGATATTAGTTAGATTGGCCAGTTATTATAGGTGGCATGTAACATCCCACTACCATAGAATATATACCTGAACATCTTGAGGACATTCCAGAATATAACCTATGACAATGGCAAGTTAGAGCACTCATATTCACTTGTGTGGCATCATAATTAAAGCACGAATAGTATAATATCTAAAACTCAATTCCTCATTTCCATTTATAAAAACATAATACATTATAGCTTTTTATACATAATCCATTTATATATACGATATCAAAAGCTTATAAGAGTCTACTACTCTTTACAACATTCTACATGGAATGAGAACTAAACAAAAAACACTTTCTAACGCTTCAGGCTCAGCTAACCGACCTTTGAGCCATTTCTTGAATCTAAAATGCAGTACTAGATCTCTTCTAATTTATCTTAGAAGCTAAATCTCCTCTCTTGTACTTGAAAAATCATGTTGCAATTTTGATGAGTTTTACGAACTCAGTGAGCTAACCATCATTGATGGACTCACTCATCTCAAAACATATAACAATTCACATTTCAAGTTTTAGAAACAATTCATATAATTACATATTGCACATTACTTCACAGTTCAATTTCAATGTCGTTCAGACAATTCATTTCGATCATTCACTTAGTATATATTAAATTGTATATGCAATGGACATGTGACTCATTTTCAATCATTACTTTGTTATGGCCGAGTTCCTTTTTAATTGTCCCATATCTGTTGTGGATACAGGGCTCATTGATAACTGTCCCATATCTGTTGGGGATACCAGGCTCATTTTACATATTGAGCCTGTGGCTCTTACACACATTCTGCGCTTTACGTTCTTTTTCATTAGTTACCTAGTCACAGCTGTCATTATCTGATCATACATTTCAATGTAATGAGATGCATGAATTCATATATATGCAATCAATCTCTTTTATTCAGTGCATATTCACTTTTCATAATTTCATCGAAAAGTAGTCCGACATTCAACATAATTGTTGAGAACACTTATTCCTTTCAAATTTACATTTAATAAAGCACTTCCAATACATCCCTAGTTATTGAACTCCTTGGACCATCAATGTCTAACATTTTTCACATTCACATAATTATTAGTTCAATAAATTAAATCTAAACAATTACAAACAATCTTAGTGAGAACATCTAGGTTACTCACAGTACGCTCCATATAGCTATTGCCTTGACATTCCGGCAATGTCTGGATGCAGTCATTTGATTTTTGCTTCTATATCATGCAATACACACATTTATATATATTACTAATCTGCACAATCACTTAAGTATTCAATCATATACATATGTATATATATTATGTATAACGCATGCTCAATTTGACTATTCCAGGTATGTATCCTTAAATCACTTCTCCTAATCATTAAACATCATCATTCAATCATTTATTCATACCTAATATACCTTACTCACTTTAATCACCTAATCCATCATCAACTAGGTTCATTCATGCCTCATTCAAGCCTAAATAAATCGTAAGAAGTATCTTAGCATGAATTGGTTCAAACATCACTTAAAAGACAACATTTCTCTCTTTATGCCTGCTCACGATCGTGGTGCACTTTCCCACAATCGTGATAGAAGTTGGTGAAATTAGCCGCGATCGTGGGGACTCTGTCGTAATCGTGACAAAACCTAAATAATCCAGGCCACGATCATTAAAGCTATGCCATGATCATGCCCTGTCTATTTTCCTTTATTTTTACATGAATTCCTCAACATATATAACATCATTAACACCCTAATTCTTCCATAGTTCATGTCCATTTATGCAACTTCATTTTGTGCTAACCTAGCTACCATATTAATTGTATTAAAATTCATAAAAATCCATTCATTTAAATTGCTATCATTCACTTAATCCCTTCATTAATATAAACCAAACTTTTTCGACATTCTTAGCCATTTCATACTATATCTATTGGATCTCGAATTTTTCTTAGAATTTATTTTATTAAACTATCAAGCATGAATATAAGTTAGAATTCATGAATTAGCAATTTTTGGAGTTTAATTAGATATATTATGAATCTCGTGTGG
>JANQAP020000549.1:980345-990968 GCA_026874005.2 Erythroxylum coriaceum | reverse complement strand
TCTAAATTAACAAATCACAACATTATGTGTTTTTATTATTTTTATACATAAAAGTGAGTTTGAGAAGTAAACATTGTGATTGGTAGGGATAGCTTTTTAGATTTTAGCTGGTTGGGTTGAATCAGCCAACCCAACCAGCCAACTACCAAATAAAAATATCAGCTATTTGACTAAGTCAAACAGCTGATTTTAACCAATCAGCCAAAAATTGGCTGATCAGCTGTTCTCCAAACACAGCCTAAATATTGTTGCATAAATGGAAAAGGTTGGCCTCGGAGGACTTTGTTGTGGCTATTTCTCCCCTCCACTCTTAGAAAACGTGCACAAGTCGAAAAAATCTACCCTTCAAGTGTATAACTTTCACTCTATTTTATGTTCTTTTAATTTCCGAAATTTCACTCACCTTATTTAATTAGATGCTCGAGACGTATAATACATTATAACGATGTTTATATTAACAAAACAGGTCTACCAAGCTTGTGAATGATATTCGCACATTAAATTTCCAAATCTGTACCTAATTAATTATAGTGGACCAAGGAAACAATTTTATTATACGGGCTTATATGACAGTCCGATTCTTGTTCGTCCACCCCAGCTATGTCCCTAAATAGGTTTATGTATTGAATTCGGAAAGTGGGCTTAGTGATACTTAGGATGGACCAAATCTTAAGGAGGATTAAACATGGCAATTGAAGTTTATGTTGTTTATTATAAAAGCAACTTGTGCTAGTTTTGGATCTTCTACTACTAATTTATAAGGCTTTGTTGATTAGATTACTACTAAAGTCTTTCGATTAACTAATCTAAGAGTCCTTTGAAGCTTATCCGACTCAGAAATTTTCTTGTTTAACACCTTTTATAACAGAGTATTAGGTCTAATTAATCCAAGTCAATTTTCCGATTGAATACTTGAAGCTAGTAGACCTGAAAGTCTAATTTAAGTGTTGGCTAATTGAACTAATTAAATACCAATAAACTAAAACATGAGTGGTCAAAGAACTACGCTGCCTATGTTTCCACTACAAGTTGTTTAATAGTTATTATCATTAATCTGATCACAACCCAATGCTTCTTTCATGTATAAATTTTAGACCTCGCCACTCTTTATTTTTTTAACACATTCAAAGATGATGAATAATTACCTTGATCAATCGACAGCAAGGCACACATGAATTAATGTAGAATTGAGGTTTTCGACTTGCTTTTTCTCGTTTAATCAGAAACAGAATTGACTTTTCTTACTTTCCAGTTGCCTTTTGTTTTAGATGATTGACCACCTATCTAATAAAAAAAAGGCCTTATTTACTGTGTTAAATGAGAATGGATTCAACGGGGTTTGCTTATGAAATAGGTCATTGCAGTGCACATATTTTACCATTTGATTAAAATTGTATCTTGCTCAGTATATACATAGGTAATTGCAGTGCATTTGTTCACAATAGCTAATTGTATAGATAATGAATTAATTTATTCAAAGCTTCTATGAGCTTACATTTGTAATTAGAACTCAGTTTTTGTAATTATTATATATGTTCAAGGTGCCTTTCAGGAATTTACACTCCTCACTTTTTCCTATTTAACAATGAACTCAAGCAGGATTTATAGTTTAAAATTTTCTGATACACAGGATCTTCATAAAGACATAAGTGTAAAGCATTCTTGTCTTTCTGTACAACCAGCACTTGAACATTTGTTCCATCCAGAGTCAATGTTCAAACATTCTCAGCCAGTTATTCCTTCTATTCCTGTTGTTCCTACTTCAAATCTCATTTTTTGCATAATGGTCAAGCCATATGAGAAAGACTTTTTTTCTCTGGAGAGACGCACTGATGATAATAATAGGATTATCTGTAACCAAGAAAAGCCCTTCTCGATTCAACGGTATAACAACGTCATGTACCTTGGTAATGTAACCCCGTGTGCCCTCCGACCAGAGATAACTTGAGTGGTTAAATAAAAAATTGAAGACTGATTTCTTGCTACATAATGTTGTCTTTAATAAAATTTCTTGCTATAGAGATAAGCAGATATGGATATTGCTGAATGAATATCAAATGATGGATATTTTACGTGCAAACCTATTGAAGTAGTTCAATATTTGTTGTTCCTCAAATAAATTGTGACATCATTCAAGGAATTTTGTTAATTTTTATTTGAACATTAATTGGTCGTATATATTAATAAACAATATATATTATGCATTGCGAACTCAAGATACTGGAATTGGAATTTGCTTTGATTATCGATTGTTAACAATTCCTTTCACTACCTAACGATGAAATGGATCAATACCTCTCAACATTTTTAACGGATCATTCAACTACTCAATTTATGCACCTGAACAAGAACTTTTTGTAGAATACACCAATTGCTTCTAACTTATTTGCCGAAAAAGAGTATTAGGAATCAAAGACATCACAAAATCAACCATATCCATGTACAATGCATGACGCAAAAATCTTGGATTATTCCTTAGTCAGATCATGGATCCGACGAACCCTAATTAGGAAGATAGTACCGCTTCCGTATACCCATAATCAAACAACAAAACGACTTGCTTACGTGACATACAAACTCGTGAAGCATCATCCACGTAAATTGTGTGGTCAAGCGGCATGCACCTCATTAAGGTTAGCCCGGATTTAATAATGACCTAGTCTATTTGAGTTTCGGTTCTTAATTGACTTGCGTGCATTTGCACATATACATGTACATATATGGTTTCAGATCAACCGCAAAACTTTCTTTCTTTCTTCCCATTGATCCATCACCACTCAATTATCTTGGCGACACCTTCTCATTCATTGAATCATACCCCGCATCTCATAGAAAGAAATTCAAATTAGCTTAGAATTAAGGTAGAACTAAAGCTCATAAGATGTGTTCTGATCTGTCCATTACAACATAGTTAGCATGATTAAAAGTTCATGATTTTCGATTTTAATTTCTTATACTGTTATTGGTGAATATAAATTAATTCTTTTATTTGTTGTTGGCAGTTGCTAAATTCTAGAAGTCCCCTAAACCTCCCAATCCCTTCGGCCAACGCTTTTGTTTGTCTCCGAATTGTCAGTTCAAAAAATGAAAGGATTGTAAACAATAGTTCAAAGAATATACACTTGTGAATGTTTAGTGTATATGAGATTTTAAACACAGATAAAGTGCCCAATCAAATTTTTATAGAGAAGGATAAGCATGAACAGAAACAACATATGTTCTTGCTTATAGTGGAAGGCCAACAGAGCGTTTACTTTATTTGTTACGGGTTGGAAACATCCTCTATGTGTTTTACATGACCTAAAATTGAAAAGGATCACCATTAACTTTTGCTAGCCACCTGAAGAGTGGGTTGTGAGAGCTTTTCTTTCCCCCGCTATTGAGAGCTTTTTAAGTTGTTCCCTTGATATCTCGCTTTCATTGCAAAAGCTTCACGCAAGAGATTAATCAGTGTACGATCGAAGTGCTATTGCTAAATAAGAATAAAAAGTTAAAAATGTACTAGATAGCTTATCCATGTGTCAATGCAATACATTTCATTTGGATATACATTAATGTGTGTATTAATTATAAGGATGCTTGTGGGAATTCATGTGTGTATTAGTTTCCTGTTTAAGGAGTCCATTTAATTAGGCATGTAACTTACCATGTGATCGTCTACAAGAACATGTGGTTCTTAATCCTCTGTAATTGAGGAAAAGAAGAGAAAATGTAGTGATTAGGTTATGAAAAGATAGCTAATCTGGGAGCAAAATATGGTGTTAGATTGATTAATCTTGACTTTCTTCTATCCACTTGCATTACAAGGTAAACCTTTACGACAAAGAACGTCTACAAAAGCCATTTTAACATGCATCATGAGATTAATCCCAGGACACCTCATTGCCACGTAAGACACGTCAAGGAGAGGATAAATACATAATGATGGACTTGGTATAGCAACGTTCAAGTACAAATTCATTGTAGGGGGCCAAGAGACTGACAACTCCAACATCATCAACAGAGCTTTGAAGATTACACCCTCTCCAAAAACAAAAAGCAAAACATAATTTTTTCTTTTTCTTTTTTCATCAAAAGAGCAATTTAATGTAATATGATAATTTATAAATAAGAAGTTTATTGTGTACCATAAAAACTTCCTTCGACTTTTTAATGCTTATGGGCATAGAAATTAACGCTGGAAGCACGTAAGTATTGATATTGCATTCTTAAATTTGTTTACTTATTTTCTTTAACAATAAGAAAAAGGAAATGCTAAATGAAACTTTGAACTCAAGAGTCGTACCATGGATCTAGAAGAAACAAGTAGAGTTGACCATTGAAATTATAAGTATGGAATTGGAAATGCCTACATGGGATAAGTCGAAAGCCCCACATGTTGACCCATCCACACGACCTTTTGAACTCATGGCATGGTTCTCCCGGTTCCACTATCTACTGCTGCCAATATTTTCACTTTGGATATTTATGTGTGTTAAAGAAATAAAGTAGTTTAAGTTGTGGAATCCAGTTGTAATCTTAAGGTACGTGCGAGTGTATAACTCAATAAAACTTAGTACGTTTTTATTATAATTAACAGATAAAAACACAAAATTGTTTAATTTATTCTTATAAATATCTTATGAAAAAACATACTCATTTTATTTAACAAGCATGCACTCTTTCTATTAATATTGTTTTATCATTTTTAATAATTCCGATTCGATTACATCTTACTTTTATAAATTTTTTTGAAAAATAATAATACAATTTGAAATATTAAAATTTCAAAGAATCAAACGCATGTCTTCTATCCTCTTATACTGATTTTCTCTTTCGGGCGGTTTCAAGGGTTGCGGCTATTCAGTGCATCGGTCCAGGAAGGCCAACCAGAGGTAATCCAGGGATTCCTTTTTGTATAATAACAGTAATAATAATAAATCATCGTCTCTTTATTCAGACAAATAAAATCAAAGAAGGTTAGGCCACGTGGCAGCCGCTTAACACTTCGTTGAGTTGGGGACCATGTCGCTAGTTTCTCTCGCAGGCACGCGGCCTATAAAGATTCCTCGCCGCCATACATTTCTCTCCCTCTCTCTCTCTCTCTCCACTTTCTGTTAATAATAATAGCGAAAATAACAATAACAACAAATCTATCCCAAACTCAAACCCAATGCTACTTTTCTTGTTTCTTTGGTTAAGTGGGAATAGGGGTTGAAATAGGCCCGAAGGTTAATAAATTAAATAAGCATGTAGTTACTTCAAGCCTTGTAGCTTAATTTGTGAGAAGAAGTAAAAACTTTATAGAATTTAGTTTTAAGAAGCACAAAAAAGGAGGGAAAATAGGGATTATCAATTATGATTAATATAAATTAAGATATACTGCTAATTATTTATCGGTAATGATAATCATAAAGGCCACAAAAGTTATAGTCACGTAATTAATTCCATATATATACAGTCCAAATTAGTCTGGCAAAATTTCAGAAATGAAAAACGAAGTATTAAGTGAAATCCCTTGTACATTTGCCATGCGTTTAACAAAAGGAAGTGAGAAGGAGTATGGAATCAATTTATGAATTTTGTATAATTAATTAATTGGTGCAATAAGGATTATGTGGAACTGTAGTAGATTATGTCTGGTTTAGTGGGTTCTAGGCATGCACTTTGCCCGTACGACCAAAATCAAAGACAAAGAGTTGGATCGAAATTGGAATTTGTACTGCGGGGGGCCTACTGCCCCCTTCATCATCACTAAATATGTATTATTTATACTTGCTTGTTAATGGACCACTTAATTAAATCCCACCTTTTACATGAATCCGGCTGTGCCACGTCTCGAAGTTATTGTTAAGTCCACCTTTCTCTTGGTTAACTCTGTTTTTTTTATTGTAATCTAGAAACTTATGGGACTTCTGATTTTGGTTCAGCCCCCATGGACAAAGCCTTCAAAAGCTTTCTATGATTAGTCTACTAATGTAACGCTTGTGTTTATTTCTAAAATAAGGACATATCAAGTAAAGGTGGTGGAACCAATTATGCTCATATTCTTATTAACATATTATAAAACAATCTACAAAAGCCATATGCTTCTAAAGTACAATCAATTGTAATTATTATAAAACAAAACAAATAAAACAAGCTATAGAGTTTTATACCAAAGAATGAGATTAAGAGAACATCAACTTACAAATTCACCCCCATAAAAAATTAGCTAAAAACGGAACAAAGAAGAGTATTCTATATCAAAAGAACCTCATCGAATTAAGTAAATACTCCACAAGTAATTAACTAAACCTTCGTTACCACTACATTCAATTATGTATTTCAGCATGATTGTTATTCTGTATAAAAGTTTTATATAATTTTTCCCCTCTACTAAACCCCCAAGTTTAGTTTTCTTCACTACAATCAAATTCCAATCTGACTCCATTATTTTCCTATAATTTTCTTCACATGTTGTTGTTGTTACAGAACTGCTGCTGTAAGAGCCATACGTCCTCAACGTTCCACAAATTGTCGGATGTGTCCCCGCTGTGCAACCAGGGATTGTTCTGCTCTATAGAATGAAAATCTAATCCCTGATTGAAATAGCCTGATGGGCTAGTGATGGACTCCGACAAACCAATTTGGCCACCTTGGAAGTAATTATCTGGATTAGGGTTGTGATTAACCGGGATGTAGTATTCGTTAGTCAAGTCGGAAACAGGAGAAATTTGAGTCCCGAACGAGTCTGATGTGCTTGAATTCTCAGGCGTATAACTAGTGGTCACATGTGCAACTCCATAGTCATTGCCAGTCATTCCAGCTTGAGCCATGACCAAATGTTCGCTGCCCAAGTCGATATTGTTGTTGAGGTGGTGATTGGCCGTGAAGCTGCTGTTGGGCACCGTGCTGACGTTGGTGTTAGTGACTGCGTTGGTGGCGGCATTTGCAGCCTGAATTCTTTCAATCAATCGTGGCATCCATAGGTATCTCATGGTGTCCTTGAACTGTTTGCTATTCACGTCACACTTGAGCTGTTTTGCATGCTTTTGGACACGGGTTCTCCAGTAGTTTTTGATTTCATTGTCTGTTCTTCCCGGTAACTGCTGAGCAATTTTGGACCACCTGCAATAGAATTTACCGTGATCAGCATATCGGCATAATTTGATGCTAGCTAGCTAGTTTTAGGATAGACTAACAATAACCAAAAGACGTCAAGATATTGTAAATCTAGCTGTTGGTTCCTGTGGGAATATTAATACGTACAAGTTAAGATTTAAAGTAAGTACCTGTTTCCCCATCTGGAATGAAGTTCAAGAATCATGAGTTGTTCTTGGAGGGTTATGTTCCCACGTCGGACATCTGGTCGTAGATAGTTAAGCCATCTTAATCTGCAGCTCTTTCCAGTTCGTTTCAGACCTGTACGTTTCATTCAATAGAGCAAGTATTGGTAAAGTTAATTAACTAGACGTCCAGAAAAGGAAAACATTCCCGCTGATAACTTTTGCAGTCCAGAAAAGCTTTTGCAAGTAATATACTTAATGATTGAGTTTGTGAGCTTTTAAGTTTTCTTTGAAACAAAAAAATAATACCATGTTACTGCAAGTACCACAAATCCTTACATATCTACAGTTCAATGAACTGGATAAGACTTCCAAAACGTCCCCTTCAGAACTGTTCGACAAGAACAAAGGTAGAAGAAAAATATGATACGAAATTGAAACTGTGCAGTTCTGTCTACGAGGTATCTCAAGCTCAGGTGTCATATTCATTCGTACAGAAAAGAGGGGAGAAAAATCCACCAAACAGACAAATTGAGGTTAGGAGAAGGCATGTCAATCCAAGTTGTTTGGCTCTTAGCGATATACTAGGATATGCAAGAAATTCAAGAGAAGAAAAAGAATGAGAAGATTTGTTAACTTCGCACCTGCACTACGGGCAAGAGAGTTCCAGCGACCCTCACCATGAGTGGCAATGTAATTGATGAGTTTTAAGTCCTCTTCAACAGTCCATGGACCCCTCCTAAGGTCACCAACAACCATGATCTCGTCTTGATAATCACAAGTTTGTGTGGTGGATGATGAGGAAGAGCGGTTCTTGCTGTTCCTGCCCTTAACATCCATCATGGGATTGATCAGTTTTTTGCCTTTAATGGAGAGACTGATTGATTGTAAGAGAAAAGGGTCTGAGATAGAGATACTTTTCTGTCTAGAAGAGAAAAGAGATGGATTAATACATGAAGATAGAGAAGGTGGGTTTTTATAGATACATAGATAGGCTTGGAAATGGAGAGGAGGAAAAAATAATAAAAGGTGGCATGTGAGAGAGAGAGGAGTAGCTAGCCGCAATAGAAGCTTAATTAGTTGGGGGTATTTTCGTTTAAGGATTAGTTTAATCCGATACTTAAGCTTACTAACAGTTGAGTTTAGCACTCACCCAAACAAAATAAAAGGAAAATATAAAAGAAAGAAGAAGGCATCAGAGAGCCAAGAGGCGTTGGGCGTATGGACTTTTGACATATTGACTTTCATTTTCTGTGTGTGACTAGTTGCTGGGTACAGGGCAAGATTTTCGTTTCTCTTCTGCTTTTTAAAATCTCTGGATAGTCAATTCCATGGAAATGCATGGTTTTGTTCTTGCAAGTTGTTAAATTTTGGGTTTTCTTCCACCGAGCATTTGTTTAATTTCTTCAAAAGACTCTTTATCTCATTATGGTGGTTCAAATGCATATAGCATTCTTTTGTGGCTCTATTAAATTTTTTATTGTATGAAATTACAGACGACCATTAAAATTATAATCATAATATTATATATGGTTGGAGTGCATTATATAGTAATAATATCTAGTTATATATATTAGTTAATTTCAATAAGTGTTTAGATTTTATTGGTCACTTAAAGAAGATAATTCTTAGATAAAAATAATTATTTTAATTTTTACATTAAAGGAACGAATATTAAAGAAAAATAATTAAAATGTATTGTTTGAGTTTTAACGGCTCTTTCTCTCTACCTATTTTTATTCTATTTTAAAACTGTACGAAGAAAGAAGAATTAAGAGACAAAACAAGATTCACTTTTATCAGAGGTTTACCATGACTAGAATTTCAAATGAATTTATCACGGATTAAGGTATGCTATCAACATATTACATTATTATTACATATTTAAAAGTTTACATGTATACACTCTCACAGCTTTGATTTAAAGAAGTAATAAATTTTCACTTGAAAGATTGATTAAAGAATATTTATGGTGTTATATTTTTGCTACCTCATTATCAACTTATTATCTTGATTATGGATATACTAGACTACCGGTTGAGAGTTGTATTTGGGTCCATTTTCTTATATTTTACATATTTTTAAAAGGAATTATCTATGATAAAATATACATTAATTATAAAACAAAAATACGATGATTTGAAAATTAATACAGACTATCGTTTGATTTGTTACTGATTGTGCAAATTCAATTATATAATAAATTACTAAATGCACGATTATCAATAAAATATCTATGAAACACTTTTGATTTTTAGTTATTTTATTAACTATATTCGAACTAGACATTATCTAGTAATAATAATAAAAGCAAAACCATGAAAATGAGAAGACTAATTATTGCATCCATATCTCAAGGAAACTATTTGTAGCCAAGAAACTTGCAATATTGACATGTACAAGGACCTAAAGAAAATAGATCCAAAATAATATTGGTGTCATAGTACTAAATTATTAATATATATTTTTTAAGCCATAAAATAGATTGTTTTGGAAATTGAATAAATAAATTTTGTTTTCTTATTAATTATGCAAGTATTTAGATTAACAATCAAGTAATGCATAATATATTGAATGATAATTGTATAATTTATTTATCTTGATATTTATATATTAAATAATTTGTTAGTCACCAAATCAAAAAATTTTCATAAATATTAAATTTAATAAAAATTATTTAGCAATAATAATGTGATGTTTATGATTGAAATGACATAATGATATATTTAATGAATATAATAAACAGGATGGTCATGGGCCAACCCCCACCAATTTTTTTAAAATTAAAAATATATAATGTTTTTTTAATTGATTCAGGGCCCAGGCTACCCAAGTCCAGACTTACTCGAGACCCAACTTTTCTAAGTAAAACGATGTTATTTTGCTTAGAATAATTGAGTCTCGAGTCTGTCTGGACCTGAGCTTGGTCCATTGAAAATAACTAAATTTAGCCTATAGGCTAGCAACTGTCATCCTTAATTATAAAGTTTATTGATAATAAAATACTTTAAGAATCGCATAAAGTTTGATTAATTAATTTTATGTTGGTGAATATGATCGTGATTAATTAGTATACTTAGAAATGTTTAGTATATCTAAAGATAACAAGCATGTCTAATTAAAGTATATGAAATTATCAATTAAGTAAACATAATACTAATCATCAATTTACATTCTTTTTGTGTATTATATTGTTTCAACCAAAGTAGAACCACAATATACACGTACCGTTAATATGATTGCTATTTGATTCTATTTACGTGTTTAAATAATGATTTAACGAATTAACGTATGAGCATTTAGTATATGGTGTATCATCTAATTATGTTGTTATCTAGTTACAAGTTTCGTATATGGTAAAGTTTCATAGGCTTAA
>JANQAP020000549.1:938320-950792 GCA_026874005.2 Erythroxylum coriaceum | reverse complement strand
TTGGTAAATATGGATAAGAATAATAAGAAACCATTCCTTAAAGCCATTGAGAAGGTCTCTGTTTAGTAGTCAAATACCAACCCTTTGGTACAAGCAAACTGGAAGCCTAAACTATACGAGTCAGCGTCCTGATCATAGCTTGTGAGACTTACAGTGTGGCTTTGTAGGTTTGTTCTATTGTTTTACTGGTTGGGTTATAAGGAAGGACTGCGTAGTGCTATGATTTGCCATCGGCCCACCCCAAGAGTTATGTAATGTACATGGCTTTCTGTGTTCGAGGCCTGAAAACATCCTCCTCCTCCCACGTACCATCTCATAATGCCTGTTTAAACCCCGCAAATTGAGTTATGTTGGCAAGTCCAAGTAATTGGATTTATGAACCTAATTGTAAGTCCAAAGCTCTCAAAATGTATGTAAAATTCAATCAATTTACTAATTCATTTGTAGATATATAGTGTGCAGCTAATTTCAGGAGTTTATACAGATTGCTGTTATTTGTGGAATACGGTGAATTTTAAAAGGGAAAAAAGACAATTTCTTGTCATTGTTACTTTGCAAAAGCTTTCTTTTTGTAAAATATTTTTTAATACTGCTTTACTTGTCTAATTCCTAAAGATGGAAAATAGGATGAAATTGACCAATTACACTTTAAACTAGAACGAGATACTAATAGTGTTCTAGTTATAACTCTATTTCAAATAAATTTATTGTTTGCGTATCTCAACTATTTTCGTATTTAGGTCTATCAAAGTTCATTGCGGAGATTCTGCAACATATTGTTAAAACATTCTAAAAAGAAGAATGCTTAGATTGCATGAAGTTCAAATTTCTCACTTCTCAGTCTCCTAGCCTCTCATTCCTTTTCGTTCCTCTTTACTTAAGAATATGTGGTTGAGGTTGTTAAGACATTTTTTTTCACAAGTTTGAACTTTATCTTGAATGTGGGGGTATCTCTGGATAGTAATAAGACATCCAAAAGAAACATGCTATATAAATTATTGTCAATATCATAGCGCAAGCTTGCCATAAAGAGTTCGAACTGATAGATTTGTCATTATGAAAGGACCAAGCAGACTTTGAATATGCAAGGACGAGGAGTTTAATCAATATAAGGGACAGATAGTGGTTCTTTAATTTGGTGGACATGACGTTGTATCAAAAAACAACCTTTTAGTCCCCGACAATAAGCGGCATATGATCGATCATTCAGCTGGCGTAAGTTTTTTGTTCTTGATTATTCAAACATTAAAGACATAGATCATACATGAATCATGAATCATACGTAAATCATTCGTGCTCATTAAGATCTTGAATATAATAATAACCACAAAGATAAAGTGAATAAATCACTTACTTTGAGCAAAATTTGTTATAATGTAGAGAGAAAGCTTTTATCAATTACGAACTAGTTTTTTTTTTTAATTCTCTTTCTGTACGATGACTTGATGGATAGCTGATTCATAAACACATTCTTTCTGTATTTGTTTTTTTGTACTTAATTAGATGAGAGAGAGGAATAGTTTATATATACTTCTTTATTAACATTAAATCTTGTACGTCTATTAAGTGCTAAATTAACGGTTAAGATTTAATATATTATTAAAATAAGAAAACTCTAAATCAAGTTTAATATGGGCTTATAGAAAATCTAGGCCACAACATCAAGCCATATTTCTTATATTCTCCCACTTGGTTGTATGTTTCGTCATTATATTTAATAGTATAACACAAGGCAAGCAAGAATTATATTTTATAAACTCTTAACATCATAAGCACCTCAACATAACAAATTACATAATGTGGGTTATAGCGGTCATACACAGTATAGCCGTATACTTCCTTCCATATACTACTACATTAAGAACTTATTAAATTTAGGTCTATAAGTTGTATATAAACAACATACAATCCACATATTTGTTATGAAAATAAATACACTTTCTTATTCAAACAATCATGTATATATAAACATAATGAATAAGAAATATAAAATTAAGAAACATATTATTATTAAGCTCAAGAGTGCTAAAATATCATCATCAAACATTATTATTAATCATCAATACAACCAAGATAAATCCTAAACACATATTCCTTGAATGGCTTTGGTTGTAAACAACAAAATACTTTAAATCCTTGTGTTTTGCGCCTTTGGAGTATTTGTCGTTTTTAGAGAAGAAAACTGCTGTAGAATTATCACAATAAATTTTCAGCGGCTTGCTTACTGTGTCGACAACCTCAAGCCTTGAAATAAAGTTTCGTAGCCATAATGCATGAATTGCAGCCTCATAATAATGTACAAGTTCCACTTCCATAGTGGATAAAGCAATGATAGATTGTTTGGCACTTTTCCATGAGATTGCTTCTTCAGCTAATAGGAACAAATAGTCAAATGATGACTTTCTACTATCAACACACTCGATAAAATCTGAATCTAAATATCCATTCACTTCTAAATGATTAAACCTCTTATAAGTGAGCATGTAATCTTTTGTTCCTTGAAGATATCTCATCACTTTCTTTGCAACCTTCTAATGATACTTTGATATTTACCCAACATCTCTACTGCAAAACTGATTTCGGGTGTAGTACAGGTTTGTAGGTACTTCAAACTGCCCAGAATAGAAGCATATGAAATTGTTTCCATTTCCTTATGTTCCACATAATTCTTTGGACATTGCATAAGACTAAACTTATCTTCCTTTTGAATAGGGACTATACCTGTTGAGCAGTTGCTCATGTTAAATTTCTCAAGAATTTTCTCAATATAAGCTTTTTGAGACAATCCTAATAAACCTTTAAATCTCTTACAGAATATTGAAATTTCAATCACATAGGATGCCTCTCCCATATCTCTCATCTCAAAATTCTTAAAAAGAAATTCTTTAGTCTTATGCAACAATCCCAAGTCATTAGCAGCAAACAAAATGTTATCAATATACAAAACTAGAAATATAAACTTATTCTCGTTGATATTTCGATAACTACGTCGATCAACAGTAATTTCCTCAAAACTGAAAGAAGTAATGGTATTATTAAACTTAATATACCACTGCCTGGAAGCTTGTTTAAGTCCATATATTGATTTCTTCAATTTACACACCATACTTTCTTTACCTTTAATGGAAAAACCTTCAAGTTGATCCAATATAAACTTCCTCCTCAAGATCCCCATTCAGAAAGGTTGTTTTCACATCCATCTGATGTAGCTCTAAATTAAATTGAGCCAATAATGATAAAATTATTATTAATGAATCTTTCATTGAGACAGGTGAAAAAGTATTCTTATAATCAATGCCATCTTTCTGAGTGTAACATTTGGCAGTAAGTCTAGCTTTATATCTTTTAACATTGCCATTTGAGTTGCTTTTGGTCTTAAAGACTCATTTACAATTAACTCGTTTAGAACCTTTTGGCAAGTCTACAAGATCTTAGATATTATTTTGAGCCACTGATTTCAACTCTTCTTTTATAGCATTAATCCATCTTTCAGACTTATCACTACTTATAACTTGTGAAAACGAAATAGGATCATTATCAATGCCACAATCATAATCTGACTCTTGCAAATAAACCACATAATCATAAAAAATAACTGACCTTCTAACTCTGACAGGTGTATTTAAATCTATACCAACTGGTTCATTTGTATGAGCTGGTGGTAAGTTAGGTTCTTTATTAGATGCTTCTTCATTATTTAAATGTTGTTCTTGATTATTTTGATCTTCCAAAGTAGGAACAACATTTGTTGTAGTTGCGGGTTTAAGAATATTTATGGTTAATGGAACATCAACCCTTATTTCATTAATATCCACAGCTCACTAACCTCACCATTCTATAAAAATTTGGCATTGGCTGTTTCAACAATTCTAGAACTATGGTTCGGATAGTAAAACCTGTACTCTTTAGATTTATCTGGGTAACCAATAAAGTAACCACTAACTGTTCGAGAATCCAATTTTCTTTCATGTGGATTATAGATAAGTGATTTTGCTGGACAACTCCAAATATGTAGGTGCCTTAAACTAGTTTTCTTCCCAGTCCATAACTTGAAAGGAGTTTTAGGAGCTGTCTTACTAGGAACCCTATTTAACAGATACATAGCAGTTTTAAGTGCATACATCCATAAACTTTTGGGTAATGAGGAATTACTCATCATACTTCTAACCATATCTATTAATGTTCTATTTCGCCTTTCTGTCACACCGTTTTGTTGGGGTGTGCCTAGCATGGTATACTATGCATATATGCCATGACTTTCAAGGAACTTAGCAAACAGACTAGGACCTTGTCCAGGTTCATCATACTTTCTATAATACTCACCACCTCTATCAGATCTTAGAATTTTACTTTTCTATCTAATTACCTTTTAATCTCCTTTACAAACACCTCAAAGGTATTTATAGCTTGAGATTTTTTATGCAACAAATAAATATATCCATACTGTGAAAAAACATCTATAAAGGTGATGAAGTATTTTTCTCCATTAAAAGATGGAGTGTCAAAAGGTCTGCAAATGTTGGTGTGTGTTATTTCAAGAACTTGACTGCTTCTTGTGGCTCCGTTTTTGCTATGTTTGGTTTACTTGCCCTTAATGCATTCCACACATAAGCCAAAATTAGTAAAATCTAGATTTGGTAGAATCTCATTCTTTACTAATCTTTCTAACCTTTCTTTGGATATATGACCCAAATGTTTATGCCACAAAAAAGCAGAATGTTCATTCGTTAAACTACGTTTCATTCCAACATTATGATTAATAATAAATAGGGATTAAAAAAAACATCATCAAGTTTCAATTTATATAAACCATCCATAAGCATTCCATTACCAACAAAGGAATTATTCTTATACAAATTGAAACAACCATGTCCACCCTTAAAAGTATATACACTAGCATCAAGTATAGAAACAGAAATTAAATTTCTAGAAATTAAAGGTATATTGAGAGTGTTCATTAGATCCAAGTGATGCCCATAATCTAATGTCGGCCTATAAGCCCCTACAGCTTCAATTGGGGCCTTTATTCGATTCCTCATAAACAGAAAGTTGCTAGTTGGGCTTATAGTTTGGATTGTAAGGAATCCCTGCATAATATTGGAAACATGAGTAGTGGTACTAGAACCAAACCACCAAATATTAGAAGGAACTTTAGATAAGTTTGATTCAAGCATACAGAAACGTATTGTATACCTTTTTTTTTTGGAACCAAGCCTTATGTTTTAGACAATCTTTTTGATAATTTCCTTCTTTCTTGCAAAAGAGGTATTTATTTAACTTTTGTCCCTTCCTTTCACCATCAGCAACCTGTGAAACTCTAGCAGGTTCTTTTTTCTTAAAATTCTTAGCCATTGGTTTGAGTTTCTTTCTAGCTCCTTGACCCACTAGGTTAATAGAATGAACTCCTTATTTCTCTAATCTCGCTTCCTTTTGAATAAGCTTATCGGAAAATTCATCAATATTTCACTTATCATTCAATGTGTTATAATTGATTTGGAACAGTCCATATTCAGTAGGAAGTGAGTTCATGATAAACTGCATTAAGAAGGAGTCTTCTATAGCCATACCAAGTGTCTTAAGTCTTGTTATGATATTTTTCATATCAAGGACATGTTGCTGCATACTCTTTGACCCATCAAACTTCATGGTCGTGAGCTCAGCCATAAGTGTCCCTGAAAGTGCCTTATTGGTAGAACGAAACTTATCTTCATAAGCTTAAGAAAATCTTTAGCATTATGATTTTAGTGCTAGGAAGAGTAGACTTAATGTTATTGGCAATCTTCATTCGCATAAAGTTCAAACATAGCCTATTAGACCTTGTCCATGCCTTATAATGTGCCTTTTCAGCCTCTGTATTGATATCATTAAGGTCAGAAGGCTTATCCTCTAATAGCGCCAAGTCAAGATCCAAAGCACCTAAATGGAAAGTGACTTGTTTGCTCCATTCAGAGATATTCACACCAGTGAACAAGGTAACAAAAGAAGCTTGAGAGTGAAGGCTAATAACTTCATACATATAAGCGCTCACTTAGTAACAAATTCAGACAGGAAGTACATACATGAAATATATTGCAAGTTTCCTTTGAGTAAACACAATAATGCATATCATCACTATCGTTAGAATGTTATTTAAACTTTATAAGGAAATTAAATAAACTATTCAAATACATTTATCATCTTTGGATAACTATACATATATGACAATAGTATATCAATTTTCTCCTTTATATTTATTAGTTATAGAACATTGATTTACCCTTTGGGTAAAGTCCTTAATTTCTATCATTTAATAAAATTTTCATAATAGCATTTCATAAAATACATGAATTATATGATTACACATTCAAAACTAATTTGAACACTTTGGTAACTAACAAATTAATTTTAATCATGCTGTCATATATATAAAATAATAATAATCATAATCATAATAATAAGACGAAACTAAAGTTAAAATTTTGATTATAGGTCAAAATATCATTAATATAACCAAAACGTTAGAAATCAAAACTTAAAAACAATTCATTCTATCGTCAAAATTCATAGATCAAGGCTGTAATTTTTCGATTAAAAACACAATATTCACTATAGATATTGGCACAAAAGCCACCCATTGAAACACGCACAAAGCAATGAACAAATCACGTACAAAGCATTTAACAGATGAACAAAATCCCCAATATTCACATTAATAAGAAACAGACATAAATAAAAACAAAAGCAACATGGGCCCCTCTTCATTGTTTTCAAACTTCTGTCAGTCTCTCCAAGAAACGTTCTTGAGTGGGATTTGGTTTGCTTCTGTAAGCCAAATCCCAAAACTAGAGAAATAAAGAAACGCACGGACGGTTACAAGCAAACGCTGTATAAAAACAAGCAATGTCCAGAGACAGAAGTAAAGAGACATATAGACGAACGCTCGAATATATTTACGGCTGCAACAAATTTTATTTAAGGGAAAAAATATTCTTTAATCAAAACCTTGAAATCATAAATTTTTTTTATAAACATCATAACCTAAATAATCATGAATTAATAATCTAAGGATTATTATCTATTCAAAATCAAGGCTTTGATACTAAATGTAATTTTTTCGGTTCTTAATAATCATACATTAACGACATAAATCATATATGAATTATGAATCATATGTAAATCATTTGTGCCCATTCTGATCTTGAATATAATAATAACCATATAGATAAAGCGAATAAATCACTTATCTTAAGCGAAATTTGTCATGATGTAGAGAGAAAGCTTTTACCAATTACGAACTAGTTTCTCTCTCTTAACCCTCTTTTTGTACGATAGCTTGATGGGTAATTAATTCACAAACACATTCTTTCTGTATTTGTTTTTCTGTACATAATTGGGGTAGAGAGAGGACTAGCTTATGTATATTTCTTTGTTGACATTAAATCTTGTATGTCCATCAAGTACTAAATTAACGGTTAAGATTTAATATACTATTAAACTAAGAAAATCCTAAACCAAGTTTAATATAGGCTTATACAAAATTTGGGCCACATTATCAGTCCATATTTCTTACATTAGGAAGGCAAGCTTTTGATTCTTGAAAATTTGTCATTTGTAGTCATGTTTTTAACTTTGCATATTTCTTTTATAGAGAGAGAGACAAAAAATTGTCACACGTTAAGGGGAAGTGAAAACGAGTATGAATTCTAGTTGTCTATATACCACTAACTGAAGCCATTCATGAATATATAAATAGTTTTTCCTCCATGTTTACTAAAATCTTTGCTTTTTCTTTCATTTCTTGCATTTTATAAAAGGTTCCGTCGATTCCTCCTAAACCTTTTTGTAGTCATTTTCTTTTATTCTTTCCTTCCCTTTTGAGTTTTTATTTTTGAGGGAGTTATGTCTCATTTGGGTAGTTTGAGTCATAGTTTTAGAGTACACTTTGGGAGTATAGAGTATTTCGTAATGATGAGTTAACTAGAAGGGTCGAGTGTATAAGTTATTAGGTCATTATCCCTACCTTTAAGTTGGCGGTAAAGTTTGAGGCAAAGGGTTATTAAGATAAAATCAAATCGAGTGATCTAGAGGGAATGAAGTCTATTTTTTTCCTTCCTCACCATATAAAGCTAATGTTCCCTTATATGGCTAAGTGGATTTGTTTTGTTAGTCCTGATGAGATTAATGTCTACTTTAATAGATTTAAGTGTAGGACGAGGCTCCTTCTAAACAACTTTTTCTTACGAATTAGAAAAAAAAGGTCTAACTATAGGGTAGCCCCACCTTCATTGTTGATGTCTGATCAGGCATTGTTTGTGTGTAAGTTTTAATTAATAACCCGCGATAATTCGCAAGTGCACGGTTTGTTAGCGTAGTACCAAAGGTGTCGATCCCACGAGGAGGGAGTTAATCTAATCCTAAAATATAAGGCCAGAAATAATAACAAAAATTCAAATTACAAGAAATAAAAAATGAGAACTTAATTCAATCAAACAATTTAAGAATCAAACATGAAATACTAATTACTAAGCAATTGCAACATGCCTAAAAATCAACCGAAAGAAATTATCAATTGAGAGAAAGGAAATTTTACCTATCCTTAATGCTAACCTAATTGATTATGAATTATCAGATTGTTGGTTCTAGATTGTCCTATGGTTGATTACTCTCTCTCAAGTTATAGCCATTAACCTTAATTCGTAAAACCTAATCAGATTATGGAAGTTGCAATTTCTCAATTCACAACCTATCCAAAACCCTAACTAGTTCTAAAGTTCTCTAATAAACTATCAGAATCCTATGCAAGATCTCTCTTCGTACAATTTATCGATTTGATTTAATTCTAATTTCCATTAAATCACCTAACTCTCATTAGCCTAATTTAATCATTTTTCATTCGATTCCCCCTCTCAGTTTATTATCGAATTACGCAACCACAGAATTAAATCATAATAAATCCAATAAACATATAATCAATCAAATTTTATTAATTCAAGAATAAAAGTCCGAAGGTGAGTCTAAAACATCCTTGAAATTTTAGATTCTATCATCAACTATTTAATCCTATTCTATACAATGATAAAACTGAAAATAAATAGGAAATACAATCGAAATAGAGGACGGGAGGTAGTGACGTTGGGAAACCTCCTGATCCGTGAAGTACATCGAGTCAACTTATTCTCCTTTTCTCTCTTCCTTATTCTCTTCCTTAATCTCTCGATGAATTCTCTCTAGGGTTTCTCAAGGTGGTTGATGCAAAAGCTTCCTTCTCCCTCTTTTTCTTGTTCTTTAACTATCCTTTGTGTTCTGAGCAATCCTATGGTTTCTTAGGGTCCAAAAGGTCCAAAAAATTCCTTAAAACTTGACGTTTTTAAGTGTTTGCACATTTGTCCAATGTAGGTCACGATCGTGGGCCTACAGGCCATGATCGTGGGCCACATCTGAGCCTTCTGTCATGATTGTCGCATGCAGGCCATGTGGGCCATTCCTTATGCTGCAGTCACAATCGTGGCATGTAGGCCATAATCGTGGGCTAACTTTGGTACTTCTGTCTCAGGCCGAATGTCTCCGAAACTTCTCCGTTCTTCGATGTTGACCCTAAAATATTAGTAAACACATCAAGGTACCTAAAAAATATAGTATTTAAGCTCAAAGACTTGTACTAACCCATAAAACAATTAAAACACAAATAATTAATAAACTAACACAATTCTAACCTAAACATATATTAAATGATTGAATTAATAGCTAAACACATATCAAAATAAGCCCCAAAACAAGATGCAATTCACACTTATCAACATCCCCACACTTAAAAATTTGCTTGTGCTCAAGCAAAACAATAACACACAAAATCACAAAGCACACAATGCAGTAATGAGATAATGGCTTCAACTTAATGAAATAAATTTAACTTAAAACACAATCATTCAAGTTATTCCAAATCATTAAAATGCAAAATTCTTATCTAGAAGCTTTAGACTAAACATACATATTAATCAAAACCCCAAATTTCTTATTCACCCTTTTCAATTGTACACACTTTAATAATTGTTTGGTCATTCAAACTCTGTAACTATTCCTAAGTACATTTTCATGAAAAAGCTATTTACAAGTTTGGTAGGTTTTTATTAGAAAACATTTTTTACTATTTATTTAATTTTGTGGACATGGACCTAGTCTTTTACTTAGAGGCAAACATTAGTGATAAATGTCGATCCAGTTACTCGACTAAGTCATGTTTTTATTAAGCTGCTTGGTTAGAATATCATTATAGCCTTTTGACATGGAGGTATACATTTATGATGCATGTCGATTCGATTACTTGGCTACATTATATTCTAAACTGGCTACTAGCTCTATTCGTAACTCGAAGGCCAGCGGAATAGTTCTTTATTTCAAATTAACAAACACAAATTTTTTTATTGTCTACCTTGTTGCTTTAGCTGCTCGTTTCCATGAAAAAATAGTAGCAAAGTTGCTTTAGTTGAAAGACCTAAAATTATGAATGCATGTGACAATTTAGAGGGTGACAAACTAACACTAAATCCTAATTAACCTGCATATTTAGCCAAAAATCCATATCATTAATTTTGCGAGCTAATGAATCTTTACAACCTAATAGATTATGTTCAAAATTAAATCGATTTCAATCCATCTAAGCCATTGACACATTCACACGATTCATAATATGCAACCTAAAAAACTATCATACAATATGCAAAATTCACAATTAACAAAACAAATAACCCTCCACACATTTGAACAACACATTGTCCTCAATGTGAGAAGGATACATGCAAACACAAAAGGGGGAATGAAATAATATATGGAAGGCAAAAAAAACAAAATACTAACAAAACTGAAAGGAAAAGGGTTAGAACACAAAACCATCATAGTGACTGAGGTGATGATGTGTCGAAGGCAGAGACCAAATGTGCTTGATGCTGAGCTGGCTTTCTTATCTTATAATTGATTTAGAGAGAGTAAGAGAATTAGTAATCCCAGATCATTTAAAATCATTAAAATTTTATTTAAAATTCAAAACAATTCTAACTAAAGACAACAATTTAAATCTAACTACTGAATGTGCTAATTTATGGTCATTAGCTTGACTTTGCATCATTGGAAACTCATCAGAGATCAATTATGAGTGGTTTGTTTCCACTCTTTTTGTTCAACATCAGTTTTGTAGCCTGTAAGTAAGCTACAAATTGCAAAATGATTAGAAAGACAATATTGATAAAATTATGAAAACCAATTAAGCTCAGTAACGTCCTTTGTTCAAGCGAACTGTGTACAAAACTCCTTGAATCTTCTATGGAATCTAGTAGTTTTCTCAATAAGAGAGTGAGTCATTCTCTTCTTAGTTATTCCTCATTCGCCCTCATCTCCTCTTCTTCTTTAGCTTCTTGAATAGAGACTTCCATAGCTTCTTCAAACTTGATGTCTGTTGTCAACTATTCTTTGTCCTCTTGTTCCTTCAAAGATTCAAACACATCAATTTTCTGAATGAGTTGCCCTCCTCCGAATTCTTAAATATGTCATTCTTGTTGAATATCACCTGGTCATCACTAATTTGAATGATGAGGTTCTCTTCATGGACATTTACCCAAGTTTTTTCGATGTTCAAGTATGGTATACCAAGATCTAGGGAATAATAGGGAGAGTTGTCATTCTTTTCTTCATCCTCTTTCCTCGTCTTTTGGTCTTCTACAAGATAGGGTTCAGCTTGGTCTTTCACTGGCTCTTCTTATTCTTCCCCATTTCTAAGTGTGATAGCCTCATATTGCTCAGAAAGTCTTCCACACTTCTCTTATGAAATTAACGGAAAAGCTGTCTCACTTGAATCTCCAAGTTGTGAATAGAAAAGGCATGATTTTGTGTTACATGATCAATTTGCTCTTCTAGTCTCTTCTAGGTCTCTTCCATATCTATTAGCTTATCCATGATTTTGTCAAATCTGGAATCCCATGAACTGGACTCATCTTGCTAAAGTTCAAATAGGTTTTGATGCCTTACGTGAGTACTTACATTATTAGACTAATAAAAATCTGGGTGGTTCTGCCACCTCGAAGTGTACAGGTTCATATAACGATGATGATTTCCCCAAGTAAATTGGGACTCATTGAAATCTGCAAGAGTCCTTTTCTCCTTATAATATACATCCTTCATGATCATTCTTTTTATCACTTTTTAGTATTCAACTCTTGAAATTTCCCATTGTTGTCCAGTGATATCCAAGTTGATATGTCGTCTATTTTATGCCTAGCTTTTTTTTTAAAAAGAAGGTAAAAAAGCCTTAGACTAAAGAACTAAACTAATTGCCTCTTCGACAATGGCACCAAAAATTTGATTGGGTGTTGGTTATGTGTAAGTTTTAATTAATAACCCTTGATAATCCATAAGTGCACGGTTCGTTAGCGTAGTACCAAAGGTGTTGATCCCACGATGAGGGAGTTAATATAATCCTAAAATTTAAGGCAAAAAATAATAA
>JANQAP020000549.1:922582-934885 GCA_026874005.2 Erythroxylum coriaceum | reverse complement strand
AATTACATATTTCCAATCATATTATACTACAGGGGTACTTTGGTGATTGACACTGTTTTTTATGTTCTGTCAACTGCAACCAAACACATCTCTATCTTCGAGACGAATACAATTTTCTCTATTTTATACATCACAATCAAACACTTCACTGTCTCCAATTTTTGTTCTATTATGTCTTCAAATTTTTGTTTCGTTCCCTCGCCGTATATGAGAGACAGTAACCATATGCAGCGTTAGTGATGATTTCTTTTAATACAAAAACCATTTCATTTCAAAGAACGTTTTTATTATTTTAATATAATGCAAGCATAATAAGTATAAGAGAATATATTATAATCAATGAAAATAACAAGAGCTATAAATATGTATTAAACTTGTGGTTCATATTATTCAGTCAATCATTTTGTTATTTATGGATATTTTTGTCTTTTTCTTATTTATTTTATATAAAACACATTTTAGTTTTTGATTTTGCCTTTTAGCCAAATGCTTAGAAGTAAAGAACTTCCTCGTAAGGTTATAGAGAAGTTTCTGCAAATTGGATGTTGCGTATGTGAGGTTTTTGTTCATGGTAGAAGAACCACCTTTTTCTTATACTGAGTGGAAGAGCTTCCTGCATTTTTCATTGAAACATTGATCAAGGTTATGGCAGCATCAAGTGTGCAATCTGTTAGAGTTGGTTTGAGCAATGAAAGATCCAAAGGAAGTTATAGGAAAAGCAATGATGACCCTATATAACTTTAGCGTTCTGATCATCCTGTTATAATTCTTGTTATATGATTGGTTCACATTACCGAACTTAGTATATAACAATTAGGACAATAATGGGAGCAAAGTACTAGCTAAGTTTTCTTGATGGTACAATACAGGTTCTCGAAGGTGATTGACAATATGGTTACGTTTTAGATTCAAAATTCTATATCCGAGGATTTAGTTGAGACTTTTATGTATACCTAAAATTTTATGAAAATTTAGAATATATTACATCATAGATTTGGAAAGAGCAATGAGCCTGTCATCTATGAGTTACGAAGGCATATATCATCTATATCATAAGGTAATGGTTGGGCATCAGTTTATCACACTAAGTTGAAGAAACTTTAGGATGAATTGCTTGCTTTAGATCTAATTCCTCATTGTAATTGTGATTATAACAAGCAAGTAGAAGATAGTAGACATGGCACAGGTAATGTAGTCTTTGATGGGGCTTCATGAAGGTTATGAGTAGGCTAGAAGTCAATTACTATTACAAGAACCTTTAACTTCGATAAGTAGAGCATATTCAATGGTACTAAGGATTGAATCATAATGAGAGGTTAGTCAAATTTTTATTAAATTTAGTAATGGGATGACATCAGTCTCGAAGGCGTACAGTCAAGGTGGTAAGAAGGATTCTAAGAAAAATAAAAAATAGAAGAGATAAAGGTCTATATTATCATTATTATTAAGATAGGCATATGAAGGAAAATTGCTTTAAATTGAGAGGTGGAAACAAACATCACAAAGATATAAGGGTTGCCAGCAAGGGTGATTTCAGTAAAAGAAAAAATGGAAACACCTTTTAATATATGTGAAAACATAGGGGATAAAAGGTTTTTGTAAAATTTTTAAAAAAAATGGAGGATATTATAGGAATGTTGAAAGAAAAGAGTGATACATGCACAACATTAGAAACAATAGAGAGATTAATATCTATTTTGCTAATAAATTGAATACTTCTAGTGTTTTTTGTTCTAGCAACGTTAGGATAGGTTCGTGGGTTATAGAGATAAGGGTCATAGATCACATATGTCCAGATTTAATCACTTCTTACAAATTAAATTTGTTTCCTAAGCCCTTGACTGTTTTCCTTCCTGATGTTATCTTTAATAAAGTCATACAAGCTTAAAAAATAGACTTTGCATCAAAAATTCTACTAAAAGAAGTTTTATTTGTTCAATCTTTCAAGTTCAACTTACTTTCATTTATTAAGTTGATAAAAAACCAAAATCTACCACTGATCTTTCTCTTCTAATCGTTGCTTATTTAAGGACCTTGAGAATAGAAGAGTCTTGGTTGTTGGGAAAGATGAGGAGCGATTGTACAGGTTGAATGTAACAAGCTTTTTTTTCAATGTTTTATATCTAATGTTTTTAACAATTTTTCATAGCAATATTTTTCATTCTAGTATATACCTACCCACAAAGAAAGTTGAGGAGAATAAAATGAATGGTTTATAGTCTAAAATAGATCAAATTTATGTCATTTTAAATACAAATTCTAGTTCATGACATTTTAGGTTAGGACATATGTCTTTTGATAAACTGCATCATGTTGAGGCAAGTTTTAATCTATTTAAAACCCTCAAAATGCCGCAAGCACATAGGTCATGGGTGTAATATGTGAGGTGTCGATTCCTTGAGGAGTTGTTGAACTAATCTAATTCTAATTATCTAAGGTCTAAAGAATTATCAAAAAGAAAATAAAAACTGCACAGAAAAGTAAACACGTGAAGATGATTGATTGGAATAAAAATGTAAAATTAACACACAAAGAGAATCAAAGTGAGCACCACCAAATTAACAATGGAAATCGCACAAGGAAGATTAGCCAAATATGAGAAGGGGGATTTATCCTATCATCAAATGCTAACATGACTACTTTTGAGTTAATACGGTATCAATCCTAGACTTTTGAAGGGTGGATTACTCTCTCTCAAGTTATAATTATTGAACCCTAAATCATAACCCCTAATTGAATTATGGAATTTGCAATCTCTCAATTAATAAAAGACCCACAATTACAATTAGATCTTAGCCCTCTAATAGACAACCAGATCCTCACACTAGATCTCTCTTGGTATAAATTCCTGATTTAATTATTTGCGTGATCTATTAAATTGTTTAACTTCATTACCTAATCTAATCATTTTGCTTTGTTTCACTCTCTCAATTTGTTACCGAAACCTGCAAATATAACAAATAATCAAAATACCCAATGTATTAACATCAAAATAAATCACATTAACATTTATTCAAGAACAAATCCCTAAATAAGTATAGAACATCATTATCAAAACCAAATCCATCACTAACAAATCCATCACTAACAAATCCATCTTATACATTCAAAAGAAAGAACAATAAATATGAAATGAAGTCACTTAGAAGGGTCGGAATTGATCGGGAAGATGGCAGCATAGCAATCTCCTTCTTCTCCTCTTCTTTTCTCCTCCTTCTCTCTTCTTCTTCCTCTTTCCTTGGATCTTTCTCAAATTGGTAGATGTTGGAGCTCTTTTCTAGGTCATTTCTCTTTTTTTATATAGTATTTTCCATTTAAGGTAAACCCTAGGGTTTTCCCGTGCCCAAAAAGTTTGAAAATCCATTGAAAACTTAAGTCTGGAAGGCTGTCTACATCTTCTGTCAACACAAGCCACAATCGTGGCACCAAATTTTGCTTTTGTCATAATCGTAGCAAATAAGGCCATGATCGTGGCACCTCCACCAGGCTTTTGTCACAATCGTGACCCTGGGTTTTGCTCTGGGCTTCCTCCGAAGATTTTCTGTTCTTCTATAGTTGACCTAAAACACTAACAAACACATCAAGGCACCTCAAATATACAAAATTTAAGTTCAATGGCATAATCTAACCCATAAAACACTTAAAACACAAATTTCTAACTAAATAACACAATCTTAACCTAAACATGAACTAATTATTCAATTTAACAATTAAACAAATACTAAACTACCTACTAAAACTTTATGCAATCTACCATTATCAACATCCCCAAAATTAAACTTTTGTTTGTCCTTAAGCAAAGACAAAATAAGCAAAACACAATTAACAACAAAACACACACATATGCAATAATGGGTCAATGACATTAAACTTCACAAAACAAATTTAACTACAAATATGATCCCTTAAGTTGTTTTAATTTATTAATTTGTGAAACTTGTGTCTATGTATTTTAGACCAAATATACATAATAATCATGACCTTAATGTCAAACTCGTTCACTCCTATCACTTACACACTCACATTGATAATTATTCAGCCAATTAAAATTGTAACTATCTGATAGTTGTGTATTAGTCTATGTTTTTCCAAGTAATTGACATGTGTTTCTTGCATAATTGTTGATTATTGTTGTAGTTTAGGATTTATTTTGTATGATTTCATTTAGTTTGATTTTCATTGTTTTTTTTATGTTTGATGTTAATTTAGGGTAAGAATTGACTATTTTTATGTAGGAAGGAAGATTAAGTAACTTAGAGATTGAGTTAGAGATCAAAGAGGAGAAGAGGAGAGGAGACTCTCCATTGCAAATTCCCATGATTGTGGAAATCATGCCAATTCTCACGATCGTGGGAAATATAATCTGAGAGATTATGCGGGACTCACTTAAACTTAGAGTTTTTGGAAAAAAGAGAATTAAGCCCCCATGGATAAAAGAGAACAAAACCCCTCTATAGAAAAGAGCCTCTTTGAGTGAAGAACACAAGTTTTGAGTCTTGAGGAAGGATTGAAGTTAAGGATTATCATCAAGATTGGGAAAATAGAGCATCAACATCAAAAATTCCAGATTTTGGCAAAGAAGAGAAGGAGTTCCTTTATTCAATTTTCTGTCAATTTCATCTCTTCTAATCTTTTTAGAATGGAATATTTAAGTATTGATGATGTTATGGAGACCATGATTGGTTGATTTAATTTAAGGGATTGCTTTTGATCTATTTTGTTAAAACTCCTATTTTATTAAATTGAATGAAAGTATCTTTGATGATTGTTGAATTTATTTCTATCTTGCAATAAATCAAGAGAGTGAGTAAGATTATTTATGTAGGGTTGTACAACTAGAGTTGGCAACCTGTAGACTTGCAATCATCACGTTAATTGATTAGTTAGAAGAGAGATCTCGGCTAATTCAATTAATCACCTATAGGATAACCTAATAACTAGTGAAATTGGTGAACTGATTGGGTAGGTTGAGAGATCGTTCAATTGACTTCATTTAATTTGATTAGGGACAATTAATTACACCTTGAGAGAGGGTAGTTAATACATTCGAAAATCTTAGGTGAAACACAATTCAATTAATAAAATAGGAGGGAGACAAAATAGGGAAAAAGTAATCTCTAGTCATTAAATTCTTGAATTCCAATTTTTCTGCATTTTGGTATTATTCTTTGGTCATTATTAGTCTTTAAATTTTAATTTAATTTTCCAGATTATTTTCATTAAACAATTTCATTTTTTAAACAAAGTTTTATCTGAATTAAGTGGTGTCTGAGCATCAGTCCCTGTGGGATCGATATCCGCTTTTTAACTACAAGTCACGACCTGTACACTTGTAGTTTTTGAGTATAAAACGTGTAGATTGTGTTACATAGATTACACTCAACACTATCCTTAAGTAGCATTTCATGAAAATTTGAGCTATTCACTAAGATCGGTAGGATTTATTAACCAACGTACTATTTTTGTTATTTTTAAGTGACATGAACCTAGCCTTTTGATGTGAAGGCAAACATTTGTGACGAATGTTCCCTGGTTACTCAACTAGGTCATGTTTTTGTTAAGGGGCTTAGTTGGAATGTCATTATATCCTTTTGATGCAAAAGGCAAACATTTGTGATAAATGTCCCTAGTTACTCAGCTACATCACATTCTCAACTAGTTACTAGCTCTATTCATAACCTGATTTGTTTCAAAAAGGGTCAGCAGAATAGTTATTAATTAAACAAAACACACATTTTTATTATTTTATTTTATTTTATTGCCTACCTCGTTTATTTAGCTAATCATTCCCATAAAAAGGCACTAACAATGCTACTTATTTGATTGACCTAAAATTATAAATGAATGTGGTAAATTCTAGAGTGAACAAACCAACATCATATCCTAATTAACATGCATATTTGACGAAAACAACCTAGAACACTAATTTCATAAGCTAATAAATCTTCGCAACCTAAAAGACTATGTTCAAAGCTAAATTGATTTCGTTAAGTCCTAGAAATTGACACATTCACACAAATCATACCATGTAATCATAGCAATTGCCACATTTACATAAATCACACCATGCAATCCTAAACAAAACTAATATACAACATTCACATTCAAATAAAAAACATATAATGCATATAACCCTCCTAATACTTAGACATCACATTATCCTCAATATAAGAAGAACAAACAAACAAACAATATATAAGGTCAGAATACAAATAACGAAATAAGAGAAACAAGAGAACAATTGAAAATAACAATTAAATAAAAGACAAAACATAATGGTGATTAAGGTGGTGATGGTGTTAGAGGTGGTAGTTGAACACCTTAAACTTGAACTAGCCTGTCCTGCCCTAGTCTTGACATGAGATTTAGCACTGATATCTCGAAGTTCTATATTATGGGACTTCAAGATTTTAGCTCTCGTTAACTGACAAGTGTTAAGAAAGTCAGGATGATGGATAGTTAGTCCGTTGTAATTAGCACCATAGTACTCTGCAATAGCTGTGACCAAGTACCCCATCCTAAATTATTGCTTCTCTTTCTTAGAGAAGCAGTAATTGCATCAAAGATATGGGTGGAGATACAAACTTGGACACTATGATCCATGCATTACATTAGAAAAAGTTTTTTAGTTGAAAACTTATTAGTTTCAATTTTTTCAAAGACCGTTTGACACATAAATTTGTGCAATAACAAGTATTCAAGGCTTCAAATAATATTGTTGTAGGAATTTTTAGCATCGAAGCTCTCCAACCTAGTCAGTTCTGTCTAATATTGGGTGGCATGAAATTTATCGTGTTTATCAACTATTTATGAATTAGGGAATCGACCAATTTCACACAAAATGTCATAATCTAATACATATAGTTGACCTCACAACCGAAACCATAGGTCTTTAGGGTTGGTTTGCTCAAATTGGAGGGAGGTGAAGAATTCTAGGGTTAGTTCCTTGTAAATAGGATAATTGAATTGCATGAATTTTTCCCACTGAATTCTTCTACCTAAAGCCTTAGCTCGTTCTCTCAATCCAATTGCTTATAACGTATCAAAATCTAAGTATTTAGGCACAATAATATTCTTTAAACTAAGGGTGTGATAGCGGTCACCTTTCCCCTCTAAGAAGATAGGGAAAGGTGCACCATAATCTGCTACCTTGTTTCTTTATCCACAGCTTGATACTTGAACTTTGCCTTTAGGTTGGGTTCGCTTAACCATCTGCTTGATGCACAGTCCCATTGGATTGAGAGTTATGAAAAGTTTGGAGAGAGTTGAAGGTTTGAAGATGGGTAGAAAGAAGTGAGAGGAGTTGACTTCTTAGGTTTAGAGAGAGAGAGAGTGAGAAAGTGAAAGGTGCAAGAAAAATGAGGGTGAGTGTGAATATATAAGGTAGGAAGGGTAAAAAGGGGTAAAATTGAAAGAAAAAAGGATGAAAATTGCGCACCATTATTCTGCCCCTCAGCAAGCCACGATCGTAGCCTTGCAAAAATTCCTGCATATTTTTCGATTTTTGCTTCTTTTCCTTATTTCATCTAGAAATCCTTCCATACCTTATAACTACATTATGTGCTTGCCTTCCACCACATTCCTATGCCAACTAATCCTCAATTCTCCCAAGATATTCAACTGGACCCGAAACACATAAAAGAAAAATAAGACACCAAACCTACTTACTATATAAGGTGACATAACAAGATAATTATAAAAAATCCGTAGGTCACCTCCCTTTTAGCGCTTCTTTTACCGTTAGTAGCTTGATGTACTTCTTTTGCTCATGGTGGTTTGAACGAGTTGTGTAATGGTAGCATGATCATAGATCTTATGAATTGCGAATGAGCTACCAAATTATGATTTTCACCACCCTTCTTCTTCGTTTTTTTCCCTCTTATTCCTTTAAGATTGTGGCTTCCTAGGTGGATCCATGTGATCATCACTATGTTCAACCTCTCCCTAAAACTTGGTTCTCTTTATAATGTCTATGGAATTATGAGAGCTTCTTTTATCTTTGGACACGTTAAAGGATACCTTCTCATTCCCCACCTTTAAGGTTAACTTGCCTTTGTCAACATCTATAATAGATTGGGCGATGGCTAAGAATGGTCGTCTAAGGATAATTTGTATCTCTAAGTTTTCCTCTATGTCCAAAGTGACGAAGTTTATGGAAAAGGTAAATTTTTCGACCTTAACAAGAACGTCCTTGAATATACCTCTGGGACGGTGAATTGATCTATTAGCTATCTGCACACTCATCACGGTCAGTGCTATTTCTCCTAGCTTCATCTTTTTGCATAAAGTGTAAGGTACCATACTTATGCCAGCTCCTAAGTATGCAAAAACCTTATTCACCTTGAAATTACCTATGGCGCAAGGAATGTAGAAATCCCCATGATCATTTGTTTATGTGGTAATGTTGCCATTTCATTAAAGTTCTTCATGCTTCCTACTTCACTCTTCAGCTTTTCCAGCTCCTTTATATTGATTAGTCTTTCTTGTATGGATTCCATAAGAGTGAGTCACATTTTTAGCTACCTTATTACCTTAAAGACTTCCTTAACTCCGTTGCTTTTGGCTTTTGTTGTGCCAAAATGGGGTATAGAATTGCAAGTTAATACTCCTTGATTTCTGTCAGGTTATGTTCATTCAATAGGAGATTTTTGTTAGCCCTTTTCTTTTACTACTCCCTATCTTCTTTAGCTTGGTCGAGCTTCTCCTTAGTGGCTTGGGTGATAACCATGATCCTTTCCTTTAGGTTTGTTTCTGTGTTACTCGGAAGGCTCCTTACAATTTGTGTAGATAATGCATTGGCTAAATGACCCATTTGGACTTCTAAGTTGTGGATGGAGGATGCACGATTCTTTGTCACTTGTTGAAAATTTTCTTTCAATCTCTTATGTGCATCATCTGTGTTTCCAATCTTATCCAAGATTTTGTCTAATTTGGCATCCATAAAATTAGGTTTCTCCTGTTGAAAACTAGGTGGCCCTTGAGGTTGATATTGACGTCCAGTATTTTTTTACCATGAAAAATTTGGATGACTCTTCCACCTAGGATTGTATGTGTTCGAATAGGGATTGTTCCCTCGACCACAACCAAACTATGCTTCTATATACTTAACTTTCTTCGTTTCCTTACCTTGCATCAGGAAGCAATCGATGGTATCATGATTGTCTTAGCCACATAGCTTACATCTTTATTGAATGGCCTTCATAGGGGCTGAATAAGAAGCTTTCATGTTGTTCAGTTGTTGAGTCAAGTTATCAATCATAGCTTGCATTTCTGTAATTGGGTCAATAGCTATAGCTCCTTTTTGCTCATAGAGGGTTGTGGGTTATCTACACCTATCATTCGTCCACAGACAGCTATTACTAGCCATTTCTTCAAGCAACTCCTCTGCTTCATTGACAGTCTTTCGCATAAGCGATTTGCTTAATGCTGCATCTATGGTACCTCTCGTAGGTGGATTGAATCCATTGTAGAAGGCATGCAAAAGGAATTCTTTAGGTAGGTCATAATGTGGACACCTCCTTTGTAAATCCTTATACCTCTCCCATATCCCATAAAGTGATTTCCCATCACTCTATTGGAATTTTGTGATTTCTTTTATAATCTTCATAGTTTTAATAAGGGGAAAATACTTGTGTTAGAATGCAAGTACCAATTGCTCCCACGTTGTAACAAATGAGGGAGAAAGTGGTACTTTGACTCTATCCCATAACGTAAAAGGGAAAAACCTCATCCTAACCGTGTCTTCTAGTTTCCCATGATATCAAAAGATATCACAAATTTCGAGGAAGTTCACTATATATGCATTGGGATCTTAATTAGTCAATTCGTAAAATTGCACATTTGTTTGCAACATGTTTAGTAGGGTCGACTTAATTTCAAATGAAGTGCTTGAAAAGGAGGTCCAACAACTCCTTGATTGGTTACATTAAATCTCGGTCTCATGAAATCCATAAGGGTTTGAGGTTGCTTACCTTGGGTTCCTCCTTGTTGAAACTCTTGATGAAATTCCTCAGCCATCAGTTCTTCAATTTCTTCTTCTTGGCATTTGACTCTTCAAATGGCTCATTCCAGGTGAGTGATGTTGAGTGTTATGGTTTCATCGATCCAAATTTGTAATAGTTAGTTTCCAAAACTACTGAGAGTTAGAGTGTTAGATTACTTAGTCACATGAATTACATCATATTAGAATGAATTTGGTGCACTTATGATATGATTTTATGATTTCATTCACATGCATAATATGAGCATACACATATGAATTTTGATTTAGAAAAATTGTGCTCAATTGACATGTTCTGGGGAATGAAAGTTTCTAAATAATTGTGACATGATTGTGCATTTCTAATGTCTTGTATTTTGATTTACCAATAAAAAGAATTGATGGATTAATTAGTAATTTAGAGTTATTTGTCACAATTGGAAGATTGATGGATTAAAATGTGCATTTAGACTAGGAAAATTTTCAAGTAGCAAAACAATTGACATATGAAAATTTAGGATGACTAAGCCTATAAAATGAGTAACATATGGCAGTAGACTTGAGTGACAAATGACTTAGAGAATTGAGTGACAAATGGAAGACGAACTAAGTGACATTTGATAGCTTAAAGAATGGACATGTAGCTGGCTTAGACACTTGACAAGTTTCCTTTAACTAATCTTACACCTATACAAAACAACATAGACACTTCTAGCATCATCTTCATGGTATTCTACTGTAACTCTCTCCTTCTTCTTCCTTTCATTGCCGAAACTAACTTCTCCCTCACTTCTTGAGTTTTTGCTCTAAATTCTGTCCATTTCCACCTCAAAACTCTTGTCAATTTCTTTAGAAAGATAGCTATATTCTGTTGTCTTCTAATTGTCTCTGCTGAAACTCATCTTATTCCCTCATTGTTCCTGAGATGATCTTGCATACATGTAAGGCAAAGCAGGCTTGATACATTGAGGTGGCATTTGAGCTGAATAAGTAAGTAAAGTACTGATCTATTGTGGCATGTGTTAGCAAAAATTATGATGACTGATTAGGGATAAATTGAATGTGGTATTGGTGTTAAAATTGTGCTGGAAAATGGTGAATGAAAGGGGTACCTTCTGTTTTGCTTTTGGATGCATGATAACAATAGTTTATAGGTTGTTTATATGGATTATTTAAGTTAGGATTTAAATTATAATTGATGATGAATTCACGCTAAAGATAGGTGTTAATGAAGTGTTTTCAAATATGGAAAAGTTAGGACTGCATGTATGATGGTATAAAGTGAATGCTAGTGAAACAAATGAGTAGATTTTTGTAAGATTTAATGCAACCAATATGGAAGCTACACTAGCATGAAATGAAGTAGCTTTAAAAGACATGAATTCTGGAAAAATTCAAGTGGTAGTGATGTCTCTAAGTGTGAGAAATTCATGTAGAATTGATGAAACAAAGACAGTGCACGATCGTGGCCTGTTTACATACTTGACAGTGCACGATCGTGGGCTATTTTGCTTACTTTCTGTCACGATCATGGGCCTAGTATTGGATTTTTAATTTCTTCTTTATGTACATGCTGAACCAGCTGAGGAAAAGTCACTCTAAATTGGTGTATTTGGACTTGATTAAGGCTTGGAATAAACCTAGATTGTTGCTTGATTAATTGGTTAAGAGCTTGATAAGTTTAGGTCGTTAATTGATGTCATAACTTAAAGAATGTACTGTTTTGTTGTCAATGTAATCAAATATGGAAATTATGATGTGATGAAGGAATAAATATGTTCTTATGAATGCAAACATGATCTTAAGGATATGAGTAATGTGTATTAGGTATGAATGAATGAGCATTGAAGAACATGAGGTAATTGTGAATGAGAATTAGGTAATTGTATGACTATATATTGCTAGAAAAGTTTGGTGAATGTACGATTAATGAATTTGGAGTAAATCAAGCTTACTTAAGGTATAAACCTAATTGTAAAGTAGTTGTATAAAAGCTATAATTTTTGAATGGTCAAGATATTTGTATAAGAATACATACTCGGTGCAACATCCCACTACCATAGAGTATATATTCGAAATATCTAGACAACATTCGGGAATATACCCCGTGAAAGTGGCATGTTAGAGCAGTCACATTCACTTAGTATGGCATCATATAAATAACATGAATACTCAAAATATCAACTCCTCATTCCATTTGTAAAACATAGTTACACTATAGCATTACATTTCATAATTCATATATATAGTATCACAAATATCTAAGAGCATACTGCTCTTTTACAAAATATTCTACATGGAATGAGAAACTAAACAAAAACATT
>JANQAP020000549.1:912078-922482 GCA_026874005.2 Erythroxylum coriaceum | reverse complement strand
CATAAAACACTCAAAACACAAATGTCTAACTAAATAACACAATCCTAACCTAAACATACACTAATTATTCAATTTAACAACTAAACATATATTATACTACCCACTAAAACATTATGCAATCTACCATTGTCAACATCCTCACATATAAACTTTACTTGTCCTTAAGTAAAGACAAAATAAGCAAAACACAATATACCAAACACAATTAACAAGAAAACAAACACATATGCAATAATGGGTCAATGGCATTAAACTTCACGAAACAAATACTACCAACACGATCCCTCATGTTGTTATAACTTATTAACTTGTGAAATATGTGTCATTCACTCCCATCACTTACACACACACATTGATAATTATTCGTTCAATCAAAATTATAACTATTCTTAAGCAGCTTTTCATGAAAATTCGAGCTGTTCACTAAGATCGGTAGGATTTATTAGCCAACACACTATTTTTGTTACTTTTAATTGACATGAATCTAGCCTTCTAACGCAAAGCAAAATATTTATGATGAATGTCTCTCGGTTACTCAACTATGCCATTTTTTTATTAAATAACTTAGTTGAAACGTCATTATAGCCTTTTGACATGAAGGCAAACATTTGTGATCAATGTCCCCTGGTTACTCAGCTACATCACATTCTTAACTGGCTACTAGCTTTATTTAGAGCATGATTTGTTTTAAAAAGGACCATCGGAATAGTTATTAATTAACAAAACACACACTTTTATTTTATTTTATTTATTGCCTACCTCATTTCTTTAACTAAGCATACTCATGAAAAGGTACTAACAATGCTATATATTCGATTGACCTAAAATTATAAATGAATGTGGTAAATTCTAGAGTGAACAAACCAACATCATATCCTAATTAACATGCATATTTAATCAAAACAACCTAGAACACTAATTTCACAAACTAATAAATCTTTATAACCTAAAAGACTATGTTCAAAGCTAAATCAATTTCATTAAGTCCTAGCCATTGACACATTCACATAAATCACACCAAGCAATCCTAGACAAAACTAACATATGCAAAATTCACATTCAAATAAAAAACATATAATGTATAAAACCCCCTACACTTGGACAACACACTGTCCTCAATGTGAGAAGAACAAACAAACAATTCATAAGGTGGGAATAAAAATAACGAAACAAGAGAACAACTAAAAACAACAATAAAATAAAAAACAAGGGTTAGAGTGTTAAACCTGTCATGGTGATTGAGGTGTTGACGATGTCGGAGGTGGTAGTTGAACACCTTGAGCCTTAAAATATCTGTAAATATGTCGTATGTCTCGGTTTTGGCTTCTTTGTTCTCTAGCCATCTCCTTCAACACCTTGGCATTTTCTGAAATGGATTTGTTAGTGTTTGAGAATGCTTTCGTTACCTTCTCCCCTCTCGTTCATTCTTCCTCTTCTGACTCCTTACTGGATGAGTCCTCCTCCTATTACGATGGTACCGAGCTCAGATTGGCCTGTCCTGTCTTGGTCTTGACATGAGAGTTAGCACTGATATCTTAAAGTTCCATATTATGGGACTTCAAAATCCCACCTCGTCAAGTGGTGAGTGTTAAAAAACTTAGGACGATGGACAACTAGTCCATTGCAATTAACACCATAGTATTCTACAATGGCCGTGATTAAGTACCCCATGCCTAAATTATTGCTTCTCTTTTTTAGAGAAGCAGTAATTGCATTAAAGATATGGGTGGAGGTATAAACTTAGACGCCACAATAGAAAAAGTTCTTTAGTTAAACACTTGTTAGTTTCGGTTTTGTCAAAGAGAGTTTGACACATAAATTTGTGCAATAACAAGTGTTCAGGGCTTCTAATAATATTGTTGTGGGCATTTTTAGCAGCGAAGCTCTCCAGCCTAGTCAGTTTCGTCTTATATTGGGTGGCACGAAAGTCATTGTGCTGATCGAATATGGTTGAATTGGGGAATCCACCAATTTCACACAAAATGTCATAATCTAACCCATATGGTTGACCCTGCAACTAAAACCATAGATCCTTAGGGTTGGATGGCTCAAATTCGAGGGAGGTGAAGAATTCTAGGGTTAGTTCCTCGTAAACAGGATAATTGAATCGCATGAATTTTTCCCATTGAATTCTTCTAACTAAGCCTTAACCCGTTCTCTCAATCCAGTTGTTTCTAACGTATCAAAATTTAAGTATTTGGGCACAATAATGTTCTTTAAACTAAGGGTGTGATAGCTGTTAACTTCCTCCTTTGAGAAGATCAGGAAAGGTGTGTTGTAATTAGCTGCCTTGTTTTATTGTCCCCGGCCTGATACTTGGACTTTATCTTTAGGTTGGGTTCACTTAACCGTTTGCTTGATGCACAGTCCCATTAGATTGAGAGTTGTGAAAATTTTGGAGAGAGTTGAAGGTTTGAAGATAGGTAGAGAGAAGTGAAAGGAGTTGACTTCTTAAGTTTAAAGAGAGAGAGGGAAAGTGAAAGGTGTAAGAAAAATGAGAGTAAGTGTAAATGTATAGGGTAGGAAGGGTAAAAAAGGGGTAAAATTAGAAGAAAAGATTGAAAATCGCACATCCCTATGTTTTAATCTATTTAAAACCCTCAAAATACTACAAGCACACAGGTCGTGGGTGTAGTATGTGAGGTGTCGATATCTCGAGGAGTTGTTATACTAATCCAAATTTATTTATCTAAGGCCTAAAGAATTATTAAAAAGTAAATAAAAATTGCACAGAGAATTAAACGTGTGAAGATGATTTATTGGAATAAAAATGTAAAATTAACACACAAAGAGAATCAAATTAAGCATCACCAAATTAACAATAGAAATCACATAAGGAAGATTAGTCGAATATGAGAAGGGGGATTTATCATATCATCAAATGCTAACATGACTACTTTTGAGTTAATACAGTATCAGTCCTAGAATTTCGAAGGGTGGATTACTCTCTCTCGAGTTATAATAATTAAACCGTAAATCATAACCCTTCCGCAGGCCATGATCGTGGCCCTACAAAAATTGCTACATATTTTCTAATTTTCACTTCTTTTACTCATTTCATCCTGAAATCCTTCCATACTTTATAATTACATTATTACCTCCTTGTGCTTGGCTTCCACCATATTCCCATGCCAACTAATCCTCAATTATCCCAAGATATTCTTGGCCTCGAAACATACATAATGAAAAAACAGGACGCAAAACCTATTTACTACACAAAATGACATAACAAGATGATGAAAAAAACCATGGGATGCCTCCTATGCAATGCTTCTTTTACCTTCAATTGCTTAATACTTCTTTTTCTTATGGTGGCTTGAATGAGTCGTGTAATGGTAGTGCGATCATAGGTCTCATAAATTGCAAATGAGCTACCAAACTATGATTTCCACCTCCCTTTTTCTTAGTCTTCTTTTTCCTCTTATTCCTTTGAGATTGTGGCTTCCCAGGTGGATCCTTGTGATCATCACTATATTCAACCTCTCCATAAGACTTGGTTCTCTTAATGATGTCTATGGAATTGTGAGAACTTCTTTTATCATTGGACACCTTAAAGGAAACCTTCTCATTCCTCGCCCTTAGAGTCAACTTGCCTTCATCAACATCTATAATAGATTGGATGGTGGCCAAAAATGGTTGTCCAAGGATAATTGATATCTCCAAATCTTCCTCTATGTCCAAAATAATGAATTCCATAGGAAAGGTAAATTTTTCCACCTTAACAAGAACATTTTGTGAATTGATCGATCAACCATCTGCACACTCATCATAGTTAGTGCTATTTTTCCTATCTTCATTTTTTAGCTTAAAGTGTAAGGCATTATACTTATGCCAACTCCTAAGTCTACAAAAACCTTATCCAATTTGACATTACCTATGGTGTAAGGAACGTAAAAATCCCCTGGATCATTTTGTTTCCTTAGTAATGTTGCCATTTCATTAGAGTTCTCTGTCCTTCCTATTTCACTCGCTAGCTTTTCTAGCTCCTTTTTGTTAATTAGGCTATCTTATATGAATTCCATAAGAGTAAGTAGCGTTTTTAGTTGCTTTATTACCTTAAGGAATTTCTTTAACTCTGTTTATTTTGGCTTCCAATGTGCTAAAATGGGTATGGAATTGCATGCCAATACTCCTTGATTTCCTTTAGGTTATGTTCATTTAGCAGGAGACTTTTGTTAGCCCTTTTCTTTTGCTTCTCGTGTCTTCTTTAACTTGGTCGTGCTTCTCCTCAGTGGCCTAGGTGATAACCATGATCATTTCCTTTGGGTTTGTTTCTATGTTACTTGAAAGGCTCCCTGCATTTCGTGCAAATAGTGCATCTCCCAACTGACCCATTGGACTTCCAAGTTGTGGATGGAAGATGCATGATTCTTTATCACTTATTGAAAATTTTCATCTAATCTCTTATGAGTATAATCTGTGATTCCAATCTTATCTAAGATTTTTTCTAATTTCACGTCCATGAAATTATGTTTCTTCTATTGAAAACTAGGTGACCATTAGGTTAGAATTGACCTCTAGCATTGTTTGACCATAAAAAGTTTGGATGATTCTTCCACCCAAGATTACCTGTTCGAATAGGGATTGTTCCCTCTACCATGACCAAACGGTGCTCCCATATGCTTAACTTGCTTCATTTCATTACATTAGGAAGCAGTCAATGATATCACGATTGTCCTGACCACACAACTTACATCTTTGTTGAATGGCCTTAACAGGGACTGAAGACAAAGCTTTCATGTTATTCAACTGTTAAGTCAAATTGTTGATCTTAGCTTGCATTTCTTTAATTGGGTCAACAGCTAAAGCTCCTTTTGCTCATGGAGGGTTGTGGTTTATCTACTCCTATCTTTCATCCACAAAAAGTCGTTACTGGCCATTTCTTCAAACAACTCATTTGCTTTATCAACAGTCTTTCGTATAAGCGATCTGCTCGATGCTACTTTTATGGTACCTCTTGTGGGTGGATTGACTCCAATGTAAAATGTTTACAAAAGGAATGCCTTTGGTAGGTTGTGGTATGGACGCCTCCTTTTTAAATCCTTATATCTCTCCCATGTCTCGTAAAGTGATTGATATGTGTTTAAATTTTGATTCATTTGATACACTACACTTAGTGATTAATGCCTCAGAAATGCTTAGGATACTTACTTTAACTCATATTTGATTATAAGTACATTTTGGAAGTAAAGGACCTAAAGTGACCTGAAAGCATGTTCATTAAAGCCATCTTCTTAATGTACATAATATATTGATTCATGGAGTACGAAAAAGAAGAGGAATGAAAGAAGGGAAAAAGAATTTCAAGTGAAAATCACTTACGGTCTGTTGGAAATTGTCACAACTGTGAGTCAAGTCTCATTCTTATACCCAACCGATTTCTGCTCACACCAACGTCCATGCATGCACACAAAAGCTCCCATATAAGGTGACCAAATTCTTCTCACAGTTTCTCATACTTCTAGCTAGTTGTCCTTTTAATCCACCAACGTTTAATGTATAAGAAGACAAAGTTGGATGGATGTATTTGGAATAAAGAAATTAAAGTGGAATTAAAGGGGTGGAATGCTTCTCATGCTTGTGAGAAGCAAGTCACGGTCCTGTAAGGCCTTCCCATGCCCCTGAGAGGCCATTCATGGGGGTGAGAAGACCAGCTATCCCTTTTATGGCTAGTTATATTGATTTTTAAACCTACTTTTTACTATATAAGGAAAGAGTGTGATGGCACAAAAAGGAGAGGTCATTCGAGAGAAGAGAGAGCCATAGCATTGTTTCTTTTCATTCTTTCATCATTTTTCAGCTCTGATAGTGGCAATGGAGGTTAAAGCCGATGGTGAGAGCTTGAGGATGGAGATGGAGGGCTAAGCTTTCGAGTCGGTTCTGTGGGGATGCTAATGCCAAGTTACGGTTAAGCCATTTTGTCATATTAACATGCAATTTTTGTTCGTATTGTTATGTTGTTTATGTTGATTTGATCGAGTTTTAGGATGGATGATCTTAATATGTTATTTTGGTTATTCTATTTCAAACCTATTGCTATAACATTGATTGTAATCTGTAATAGTTATTTTTAATGTTTGTTAGTAGCATCTAATGATCTCGTATCGTTAGGAATAATATAACTTAGGTTAGATAACCTAAGAATATGAGGTTGCTACCTATATTGATCTTTTCCACTTCATAATGCGGCTACTAAATTAAATCTAGACATCATATTCTAGGTTATTCGGTCATCAGGTTTAATTAATGATCATATCTTGATTAAACATAACCTAAGGGAAAACCGGGATTAGTAGAGCATTCTAATCTCAGATCAATAGTCCAAAGAGAGTTGTAAAGATATTAGGATGATGAAATATGCTTGATCATGTTTAGGCCGAGATTAAACCTAGAACCAAACCTTAATCATATTCAACACTTTTGTCATTTCTGACTATTTTCTTTAATTTGTTTTAGATAGTTTCATTTGATTTTATTTTCTAAATTAATTAAAATCCAAAACCCCCTTTTTTTATATTTTCCTAGCATCAATTAATTTTTTACATAAATTAATCGAACATTCCCTATGGATTGATCCCGACTCACCCTAACGATAAAATTTAGTGTGCAGAGTCAGGTCAATTTTGTAGCATGCTCGACATACACTGCCAAATTTTGGCGCCATTTTTAGGGAGTGTGGTAGTTTAATTTTTGTATTTGATTTTAGTTAGTGTTTTATGAATATATTTATTTATATTTGTTGCCTTTTGTTATTTGTTAAGTTTAAAAGTTTGTGAGTTTTGGTGTATGGTAGTTACGAGATCTCCTCGTAGAGAAATTGAGTAACTTGATACAGAAATTAAGAGAACATTACGGAGATTATGTAAGGAAGTAAGGTTAACTTTGGTAGAAGAATCAGAATCAGAATCTAAGGAGACAATGGCAAATCCGAGGACATTAAGGGAGTTGGCTGCACTCGATTTTACTCAAAAACCATTATGCATAATATTTTCGAATTTTACTGAGCATGTTACCTTTGAGTTAAAATATGGATTAATTCATTTATTGCCTAACTTTCAGGGTCTTGCAGGTGAGGATGCACATAAGCATTTTAAGGAGCTCAACGTGGTTTGTCTAAACATGAAGCCTCCTGGGGTGATCCCCGAGTAGATCATGTTGAGAACCTTTCCATTCTCACTCAAAGATGCAATGGAAGGATTGGCTATTTGACTTACCGACTGGAAACATAAACACATGGCTAGAGATGAAGCATCTATTCTTGAAGAAATATTTTTTAGCCTCAAAGATGACAAGTATTTAGAAGGAGATATGTGGCATCAAGCAGCATAATGGAGAGTCTCTTTACGAGAATTGGGAGCAGTTCAAGAAGTTATCTACTAGTTGTCCACACCACAACATACCGGAGCAACTTCTCATCCAATATGTATATGAAAGATTGCTATCTATGTAGAGGAGTTTGGTTGATGTGGCAAGCAATGTGGGCCACTTTGTGAGAAGACTCCCATTGAAGCCAGTATCTTACTTAAGCGGATGGGCGCTAACACCCAACATTTTGGCACTCGCAATCATGTTCTACGAGTAAACAAGGTAAGCACTTCATCCATTGAACATCAATTAGATGAACTAACATCTTTTGTGAGACAGATTGCAGTTGGATAGGCATAACATCTTTTATGAGACAGATTGCAGTTAGATAGGTTCAAACACAAACTATCCAATTGATAAGTGATCGACGTTGTAAAAGGGAAGTATGGGGTACGTGATTGCTACATGAGGGAACTTCCCGAACCAATACAACCTGTACTCATAGATGTATAACCCAGGTTGGAGGGATCACCCTAACTTAAGTTATGGAGGGAACCAATAGCAAAATTACTTTTAGAATCGATCGTAAAAAGTATAACAATTTCAACCAAGGGCATAAGGAACACAAAAAGCCCCTTCTTCTAGTTTAGGTAATGGTCTAGATGAATTTATCTAGGTTTCTACTACTAACAATGTTCAGTTTTGACAAGATATGTAGCAGCTTCAATAAACTATATTGTAGCTTAATCAGAGTGTGCAACAAATCCATCAGGAATCAAAAACAAGCACACAAAATTTGGAATACCAAATGGGTTAGATGGTAGTGAGGCTCAATCGTTTAGAATTATAAAGTGGAGGAAAATTACCACCCCAACCCGAGGTAAACCCGCAGAATGTTAGTGCTATAACCCTAAGGAGCAGAAAGGAGATTGAAAGTCCCAAGAGAACCCCACCAAAGATTACTACTGAGGAAGAGATCGAGAAGGAATTGGGGAAGGAAGAAAATTTTTCATCAAGTACAAAGGTAAATTTTGAAAGCCCCAATATTATTAGGACTAATTCTCCACCTTTTCTGAGCAGATTGATAAGACCAAACATAGAGGAGAAGGATAAAGAGATATTGGAGACTTTCCAAGAGGTGGAAATCAATATACCTTTACTCGAGGCAATTAAACAAGTACTAAAGTATGTCAAATTCCTCAAAGAACTATATACACATAAGAGGAAACTGAGGGGTGATGAGAAAGTGATGATGGGTGAGAATGTGTCTGCAGTATTTAGAAAGAAGATGCCTCCAAAATGTTGGGATCCAGGTATGTTTACCATTCCTTGCAAAATTGGTAATACTGTGATCAATAAAGCTATGTTGGGTTTGGGTGCTTACATTAATGTGATGCCTCGTTCGATATATGCTTCTTTGAATTTTGGTCCACTGAAAGAAACGAGTGTAATCATACAACTAGTTGATCGCACTAATGCTTATCCTGATGGTGTGGCAGGTGAAAAAGTTAGTGTTTCTTGTAGATTTCTATAATGTGGATGTGAATGATAAAACTTCATGTAATTTGATATCTATCTTTTTGGGGAGACCATTTCTTAATACAACTCAAACTACAACTTAATACAACTTAAGATTTTTGTATGTATTAATTACCCTTTCTCAAGGTACAATTAATTGTCCCCAATCGAATTAAAGGGAATCAATTGAATGATCTCTCACCCTATTTAGTGACTTTACCGATTCAACTAGTTATCAAACTATCCTATGGGTGATCAATTGAATTCGCTGAGATCTCTCTTCTGACTAATCAATTGACGTGATGATTGTATGTCTATAGGTTGCCAACTCTCGTTGTATAATCCTACACAAATAATCTTACTCAACAATCATCAAAGGCACTTTCATTCAATTCAATAAAATAGGAGTTTTAACAAAATAATTCAAAAGCAATCCCTAAAACTAAATCAGCCAATCATGGCCTCCATAACATCATCAACATTCAAATAAACCATTTTACAAAGAATAGAAGAAGTAAATTGACAGAAAATTGAATAAAGAAACTCCTCTTCTTTGCCGAAATCTAGAAATTTTGGTGTTGATGTGATATTTTCCCTAAGCTTGATGATAATCCTTGACTTTAATCCTTCCTCAAGGCTAGAAAGTTATGTTCTTCACTCAAGGATGGTGTTTTTATAAAAAGGTTTCGTCATCCTCTAATGATGGAGGCTTAATTATGCTTTAATAGTCCTAAAACCCTATGTTTAATGAAGCCCCACATTATACTCGGATTATAATTCCTATGATTGTGGGAGTTTGCAATAGATAGACTCCTTTTTTCTTTTCCTCTTTCATCTCTATCTCAATCTCCAAGTTTCTCCATCTTCCTTCCCACATAAAAATAGTCAATTCTTAGCCTAAATTAACATCAAACATAAAAGAACAACATTGGAAACCAAACTAAATGAAAACATACAAAATGAATCCTAAACTAGAACAATAATCGACAATTATGCAAGAAAACACATGCCAATTACTTAAAAAAACATAGACTAATGCACAACTATTAGTAAGTCCTCTCCAGATGCTTCCAAAGAAATCTGGAATCATTATTGTGACAAACCAGGAAGGTTAGTAACCGGGTGGCAAGTATGTATTGATTATAGAAAGTTAAATTTTGCTACTGGTAAAGACCACTTTCCCCTTGCTTTTATTGATGAGATGCTTGAGAGATTGGCTGGCTATGACGATTATTGATTTTTAGATGGCTTTTTAGGTTATCTTCAGATCCTGATCGTACTAGAAGATTAGGAGATAACCAATGCCCATTTAGTACATTTGCTTACCGAAGGATTCCATTTGAATTATGTAACGTACCCACCACGTTCCAAAGGTGTATGGTAAGCATTTTTTCTGAACATGTTGAGAAGATTATTAAGGTATTTGTGGATGATTTTAGTGTGTATAGACCTTCTTTTGATGAATGTCTTGAAAATCTTGCCATTATCTTGGAACGATGTATAGAAACTAACTTTGTGTTGAACTGGAAAAATGTCATTTTATAATGGATCAAGGTATAGTTTTAGGCCATGTGATATCTG